>JABYQR010000045.1:0-200452 GCA_022592445.1 Cytidiella melzeri | reverse complement strand
CCTTACATCAAGAAATGAATACGGCTCATAGCGCCGGAAATCCCATATCTTCATCAAGGGTCATCGAGTTGATCAAAGAAGAGGATTGGGCCCAGACAAAGAACGATAGGGAGGTAATCGCGCAGATCTACGAGACAGACACACTTTTTCGCAAACGCCTACCGTGTCCACCACAACCGCCGGCCACAGGGACAGCCCAAGCGCCAAAAGGCAAACAGAGTGGTGCAAAAACGTCGATTGCAAGAGGCCGCGCGGACACACTATAGAAGATTGTTTCGCTTACGGAGGAGGGAAGTGCGGTCAGTATCCAATTTGGTGGAGAGGGAGAAGGATATCCACCTGCCACGCTCACAACAACAGAAATTGAAGAACATTTCGAGGAGGTTCAACACACGCGCCAGAACGCCCAATGTCAACGCCACTATTGAGGTCCCGAAATCACCGAGTGTTGATGTCAACACGGCAACGGTCCTGGCACAAGACACCGTCTACGCTTTCAACACAACGCTCCACGGTGATCCCAAGGACACGATTAAGTGCAGCAACGCAGCACTGACGAACAATCACGCTAAACTGTCTTCAGTCTACCACGACTCAGGTGCTAACAGACATATCTTCTTCGATCGCACCATGTTTGAGGGTATTGACCCATTAAGCCTCTCAATGTCCGTAGTTTCGGATCAGCGTTGACAACCTCCGCCATTGGCATTGGCGACGTGTATCTCAATGCAAACGTCAATGGATCGACTCACACCATTAAACTCTCCGAGGTCTTACACGTGCCCACTGCGCGCATGAACCTTGTCTCCCAGGGATGCCTCGAGCAAAGGGGGGGTTCTGCAACCAAAGGCGGTCACCTCACTCTCGATCTGAACGGCAAGACTCTCATAACTGGGCATCTAGACAACAACGACTTGTATAAACTGGACGTCACTGCACTCTCTCGTAACATATCTTCCTGTCTTGGAACTTCTTCTCTACTTGACCGCATTTCGGAACCGCACACCCTAGCCACAAACATCCGAACCACTACGCCGGATTTTTACACCACCTACTAGGCCATCTAGGCGTAAAAGGGCTATCGCGTTCAACGTCCGGCATCCAGGTTATCACTGATCCACTAGCCCAACACACCTGCAAAACCTGTGCACGCGCAAACATCAAACGACTTCCCTTCCCAAAATCTTCGAATCTCAGGGCAAATCGACCACTCTTCCGCATCCACCTTGACATCTGCGGTCCCCTGCCTATTGGTTACGGCGGCATCAAATATTTTATGCCATGTGTTGACTGCCACTTGAGATGGAGAGTGGTACTCTTCCTCAAATCTTGCTCTGACGCACTACATGAATTCACCAAGTTCAAGACAGCTGCCAAATGCTTCACTGGTCATAAGGTTGCTGTACTAAGGGTTGACAACGCTCCCGAACTCACAATGGGCAATTTCCGCTCCTACTGTGAAACGGAAGGCATCACTGTAGAGAAAATCGTGCCGGACGCGTCACCGCAAAACGGCGTTGCGGAAAGAACAAACTGGACGCTCGCGTCAATGGCCCGAGCCATGCTCATCGACAGCGGCCTATCAGATTTCTTCTGGCCTCTCGCGGTACAATGCGCAACTCATATTCTTAACCGAATCTTGTCCACAGCACTACCTCTCAATGTCACTCCCTATCATATCTCGTACAATCGCAACCCTGACATCTCCTACTTCTGGGTCTTTGGCGCACGAGTAATCTGCAGACGAATGGACGCAGACTCCATCAACAAAATCCAACCACGTGGCGAGGAGGGCCGTTTCGTTGGATATGCACAAGACGCAAAGGGATACTTGATTTGGTTCCCAAACTCTCACTCTGTACGTGCGCGTCGAGACGTTGTTTTCCTTGACAATGCATTCCCTTCACCACAAAGCACCTCACCGTCTTCTCCACTGTGGGACGACGTCCTCATGCCAATTGACTCTTGCTTTACCGAGACAGTCGTCAAAACCGGTGTAACAAACCGGTATGTACCCTTTGGTACTTCAAAAAAAAAAGGGGGGCTGACCAAATCTGCGGCAGAGATTCTATGTCAGCCGGACATGCCCGGATGGGCTGGTTCTGGTTGAACCTCGTGTACGTGCCCCGGTAGGGCCTACAGACATGTCTCAGGACGAGACGCGTCAAAAGGTTCTGGTTGAACCTCGTGTACTTGCCCCGGTAGGGCCTAGAGGCGTGTCTCCGGATGAGACACATCAAAACTCCCTCCTAAGTGCTCCACCTCCGGTTGAGGCAGACACTCTTGGAGAACGGAAACGTACCTTGCCAAAAAGGTACAAAACGGACAACTCTGCATATTCAGACGAGGGGGGTTGATACTTTCCGCCCTCACACACAAAATCGAACTACACAATCCCACCATAACTCAGATCTACCAGACGATAGCCTCATATCACACTGGCACGTGACCCAGCTTATGTAAGACCACATGGCTACAACCACATGGCTCAGCCCATAGTGACATGGATAGTCCAACAGAGACCGGATTTTTCCAACATTGTCACAAGTTTATAGCATTAGGCGCCTATCTAGAGCGCTTATTTTCTGGCTAGGAGTGTTACCAGACCTAACCCTAACCCGGGTCACGTCACATCCTGCCTTATTTATCAATAGTCCAGACCCAAACCCTAGACTCAATCTGGAGCGATTCCAGATCAACCTAGGCTATTGTTCTATTGTTCCCTTCCATTGTTAGGGATTCCCCCAGTTCTTATCATTCTATTGTCTTCCGTCTATTGTCTTTTGTCTATTGTTAGGGATTACCCAGGGATTCCCCAGTTTCTATTATTCTAGTTCTATTGTTCTATGTACCCTGGTCCCTGATAGTTACTCTGGTCCCTGATATTTACCCTGGTCCGTGATTGTTCTATTGTTACCTCAGTCCCACAGTTAATCCAGTCCCTAGTGTGGGAACCGGTGCACAGACCACCCAGACACATTATATATAGTACCCCTTACCCTCCCTGGTTCTGCATCTTGACCTCTTGTCATTTGCACTGCCAGGTGAGTTACTGAATGTAACCTAGTATAAGTCTGATATTACTTTGTCATTTGCACTGCCAGTATCCGGCCTCTGTGCCTGCTTGCCTGCTTATCATCGACTTTGACCTCGTTGTTGTCATTGGAGATCTACTTCCACTTCCACTCCCCCTCCTTTCCACCCTTGTTTAGGGTTTATCAGTATAGCAGCAGTTGCTTTGCAACATTAGGTCAAGATACCACACAGCTACCGACACGACTGCCCTTAGCTTGTATCAAGCCCTCCTGTTCCTCCAGTTTGAAAAAGTTTATTCCCCCCTACATTTGAGAGTAAGCCATCGCCGTCTGTCTTGATGTGCTTGATTGCTGACTCGTTCACTTTCTGTGGTTGATTCTTAGTGCCGAAAGAGTCCCACTCCCGTTTTACCGCTTGCCCAGATCCTTTGCATAAGGATCTGAACCAAGCACGTCGAGAAGTCCAGATTCCATTGCACCTTACCTCAGGCTGTTTTGATCAACTCGACGCAGAGCACGCACGTGGCAAGAGTCACAAATACACAGAGAAGGAGCTTAAGGCTATTGCCTCCTACGTGGTCGTTGTAAACCCAAGGGTTCCGCCCTCACACACAGATTCCCCACACAGAGGAGTTTGAAAAACTCCGTGCTGAGTCCAAAGAGTTTGCTGCCCGTATTGCACGCAAACAAGCCCAGGCTTTAGCAAGTCTCCCAAGAAGCCTTCTTTAGCAGAACGCTTCCCAGCCCGGCCAGCTATCAACCCTAGCGCGGCTCTCATTGCAGCAAAGCCAATCCTCATCGACTTTCGCAAGCACACCCTTGAAGATCTTCAAGATCTTTACTCCCAAGCTCACAGCCACGCTCAAAACTGTCGATTCTCACTACCATCGACAAATACCACCAGCTTCACAACAACACAAAGCACCACTTCGAGCAGGAGAAACAGAAGCTAGAGAAGCTTCTGGAAGAGATTACCAACCGTGCTCCTGTCATCACTCATCGTGAGTGGCAGCTGCTGGACTGGGGTTTGAAAGCAATAGAGGAATTAGTTTTACCGGCCTAAGGAGAAATTACGAACAGGTGTTGCAGCTTTGGACAAAGTTGGCAGGACAATATTTTATTTCGTTCTAAGTAGAATACAGTGTGGCTTCCCAAAGTCCCAATAGCAGTATCTGGTCCAGAGATCACCTTCCCTGTGAAAGTTACCCGCACACCTTCAACCACGAAACAGTCAGAGACGAGTGTTACATTCCGAAGAAGGACATCAAATCTGTGAAGCACAGCCTTGTCCAAACCGTTACAACAGAATCATATCCGGGTCGTTTTGCAAACAGTATCGGCCTATTCATCATTGGCAAGAGATCGATTTGAATCTCTTCCCCCCTGCCTGAACCGAAGAAGATTTTGATCAACCTTCACGCAGGAACAATATCAGATGGATTCCACCAACGTCTCTCAGCATGCTTCCAGGGCAGCAACCCCGGCCCCTGCACAGAATCATCTCCACCTCCCACAGCAGAACAGCTTCTGCACGCACTACTCCTTGGTCAGCAACAGCTGACACAAGCTATCACAGCGCTGGTTCAGAACCAGCAACCGGTCAACAACAGGTCACGGGAAAGGGTGTAGAGAAACCCGCCAGTTTCAAGGCAATGCAAGTAGTGACGCGCGTCGCTTTTTGGCCGCCTTCTCCATGTACGCACAGTTTAACGAGAAGCTGTCTCTGTACAATGCCCAAGGGGGTCAGACATGATCAGACCAACTCTGGATTTCGTCGGCCCTGTCATTTATGACAGAAGATGCGGCAGTTTGGGCTACACCCCATATGGATTTGATTGCCAACCATTAAATGGCATCAAACGGTGACTGGGATGACTTCAGGACAGTGTTCAAAGCACAAATTGAACCGGTTGATGAAATGGTGGATGCTAAGGCCAAGCTCAGAGAGCCTGTGGCAAGGCAAAAAGACAATTCCCGAGTACACGGCCCAATTCCGGGAAATCATGGACAGGACAGGTTATTTTACACAGGATCTCCGGGATTGGTACTACGAACATCTCAGCACCACAATCAAGGATGAACTGGTCCACACTGCACGGCCCCATGTCACCCTCGTCAATCTAATCAATGTGGCCACTGATATCAACAATTGTCTTCGGTTTTAGGCTCAAGAAAAGCTCGTGAACAAGGTTGAACCGTTCCCAATGTTGTTCAAACCTACCCCGGTCCTACCTCTTCCCCAGCCCCTTCGTCCAACCGTCTCGTGATTCCAAATGCTATGAAAAATTGATGCAACCAAAGTTGGTCCCAATGGGAAAACACGTGCGGATTTCATGAAGGAAATGAATGGAAGATGCTACGGATGTGGATTAAGGAGCATCAAAAGAAAAACGGCAAACATGATCAAGAGTTGTGCGGACATTGTGGAGGCAACCATCAGACACAGGTGTGCCAAATCCAATTCCTTGGGTACCCACCTAGGCAACAGAAGGTGGCTGCCAGCACTGTCTTTGATCCGTCCACTCCGGCCCCCTCGTTGTCCCCGTCCGCAAGGCCATTATCTACCCCGCCTGCCGCAACTGTTGCCAGCTCTTTGTCTTCAACTCCATTTGACTATGATGCCATCATAAAGCAGATGTCGTCACTCACGGACCAAGTCAAGCAGCTTGGTAATCAAGGGACTTTAGAAAGGACTCCAGGTGAAACTGCAACCTCAAGTCCTCTAGAAAGACCTGCGTAGAAGAAGTGGAGGACATGATGATTCCCCCACGGACACGGTTTCTAACTCCCCTGTAGTAAATACCCGCCCCACTCAGCAGCCCTATTCGCAGCCTTCAGTTTTATTTAACGACATGTACAACTACTTCGAAACCTTGTCTGACATGGATAGTCCAACAGAGACCGGATTTTTCCAACATTGTCACAAGTTTACAGCCTTAAGCGCCTATCTAGAGCACCTATTTTCCGGCTAGGAGTGTTACCAGACCTAACCTAACCCGGGTCACGTGACATCCTGCCTTATTTATCAATAGTCCAGACCCAAACCCTAGACTCAGTCTGGAGCGGTTCCAGATCAACCTAGGCTATTGTTCTATTGTTCCTCTTCCATTGATAGGGATTTCCCAGGGATTCCCCAGATCTTATTGTTCTATTGTCTTCTATCTATTGTTAGGGATTCCCCAGGGATTCCCCAGTTTCTATTGTTCTATTGTTCCTATTCTATTGTTCTATTGTTCTATTGTTCTATTGTTCTAGCTCTATTGTTCTACGTACCCTGGTCCTTGACAGTTACTCAGGTCCTTGACAGTTACCCTGGTCCCTTATTGTTCTATTGTTACTCCAGCCCCACAGTTACTCCAGTCCCTAGTGTGGGAACTTGTGCACAGACCACCCAGCCACAGTATATATAGTAGACCTTACCCTCCCTAGCTCTGCATCTTGACCTCTCTGTCATTTGCACTGCTAGGTGAGTTACTGCATGTAACTTAGTATCATACCATATTAACTCTGTCATTTGCACTGCTAGTATCCGGCCTCTGTGCCTGCTTGCCTGCTTATCATCGACTTTGACCTCGTTGTTGTCGTTGGAGATCCCTTTCCTTTTCCACCCCACATCTACTCCACCCCTTGTTTAGGGTTTATCAGTCTACCAGCAGTCGCTCCGCGACATTGTCGTCCTGCATAGTGACAGAAATAGACCCGCTTAGCATGCACTTCCAAATTTCTATCACGCTCATGATGAGTGTTTAGAGAACAAGGCATTAAAGCCATGATTGACTCAGAAGCCACTGCTTCATTCCTGAGTCAAGACTTTGTCAATTGGCACCGAGTACGTAAGGTCCCCTTAGAAAGACAGATCCCACTCCATAACATCGATGGGGCTCTAAATCAAGGAGGACATATAACACACAGAGCAGAGCTTGAACTAAAAGTTGGAGCTATCAAAGAAAACACAACCTTATTGGTCACAGACATAGGACCAGAAGACTGCATTTTAGGCCTACCCTGGCTTTGCAAAGCAAACCCCACAATCACTTGGGCTATTGGTGAAATGGAACTGGAAGCCGAAGAGGACTCAAACCCTTCCAGTCTATCACAGCCAATTGGAAGCAGAGACAAGCCTGGCTTAGAGCCAGTATCATTCAGGAGACCAAGGAAGAGCTTTGGTCCTGTGTCATGGATGGCCTGACTAGCCCTTAATTTTTGCAATTTACCTCTTGTTTTTATCTGTAAAACTTCGGGCTGCAGCTCAGTTGCAACCTTCTCTGCATAAACTCCTTTGCACGTCCATCAAGCGCCCGTATCACGTGGCTTAGACGCTCCACACGGTCACATTACTTGCTACTACGTCACACTGGCATGTGACTTAGCTTAAGTAAGACCACATGGCTACAAGCACATGGCTCAGCCCATAGCTAGGGTTTGACGTCATAGATACCGTCCACATGGGCTCCTTATTGTCCTTTCCCTATTGTTCTCTTTATGGAAGGATGTTCTCACAGGTGTGGGAATGGAATACAATAGTTGGTCTCCTTTTAGATAGATTCTCTCACGAGTAGAGTTCTTGGCAAGGACTTGACAATAGCTATTGTTCTCCTTTAGGTAGTTCTTTTGTTCTTTGTTCACACGGCTTCTTGCAAAGCCTGCCCTCAACATGGTCTGTGCGCAGGTCCCTGAAGTCTATATATACTGCTGCATGTACGCTCCTAGCCCCCCCATCTCGACCTCTTGGTCTTTACTGGGCTAGGTAAGCAAACCCCTCTTGTACTACATAGCTGGTAGTCACAATACTAACTTCGTCTTTACTGGGCTAGCAACTTGCATAAAGTTTGATAGCTGGTGAGAGCATTGTGCTTCAAGCCTGCCACCACCTCTTTGTCGTCTTCCACATCGTGTCCATTTTAGTTGCATCGAGCTTTGTCTCCGTGACAGTCCTGTGCTAGCTTTACGTACGCTCTCGAGCTAGTACCGACGCTATCAAGGTTTCCCTCTGAAGTTCTGTCACAGGCGGCGCCAGGTTAATTACCCGGCTGACAATGGCCATGTCTGTCCGCATTGCGTGGTTCTCTTTGAGTAGTTGCCTGTATATACTGAGTAGTCGTTCCATTCGCGCGTGGTCTTCTCGCGACGTGGGCCGTGGTTGGCCTGGAAGTATTCTTCGCCAGAGGTAGTCTATTGACTCTCGGTCTTCATTCATCACTAAATCGTCTGATGACCGTACCACTGTAATCCCAGTGATGAGGTGCTCTATCGTTGATCGTAACGAATGTAAGTTGAGACTAGCTGCACTGCTGGCTGTCAGGGAGGCTTGCGCCTGTGCCGCTGTCGCAGCTGGTATGGGAAGTGGTTGAGAAAGGTCACTTTGTCCTGGTTCGAGACCCTGCTCCTTGTCCGGTTCGTCTTGCTGAGAATACAATCTCATGCCTGCGAATCGTCCGTCGTCCGAGTCAGAGCCGTAATTGTCGTTGAGGAGGTCGTGTTCTTCTCCAGCTGCCTCCTTGTTGGAGTCATATTGTTCTCTGTTGGGGTTGTCCCCCAGTTCGTCTGTGTTTGAGTCCGTTTGGTCCTGCGACTCAATTTCGTCCTTCTGTTCCTCTGTTTCTTCTCCTACGGCGTCCATAGCACAAAATCCGGGTTTGTCGTGATTGCTCGCATAGTGACCGTATTTGTTGCATCTGTAGCACTGAACCTTGGACAGATCCATTGGAGGTTTCTTTTCCCCTCCGTGGCTCGGCCGTGCTGCGGCGCCTGTGGTTCGGGTCGGTCCCGTGCTAGCAGATGTTCCGACTCCTGCGCCCTGGATGGGGCATCGAGTGGGTCGGTTACCCGACCGATTTGTGTGCTCTGCACGACGCGGTGGGGGTCCTTGTGGACGTCTGGGTGGATGTCTCTGACCGAATGAGGTGGGCTGCCCTTTCTCTTTGGTCCGATGGTCATTGGGGTTTCCCCCGCTTGACCTCGAGGGGTGCTCACTTGGTTTCTGTTGGGTGCGAGCACTCTTCTGCCTCTGGAATAAACGGGCAGTCTTGTCTGCGTTTTCAATGGATAGGGCCTCCGCTAGGAGTTCCTCTATGACTGTCCCTTTGGCGGTCATCTTGCTATTTCGCATTATGGCGGTGGAGATATCTTCTGGTAGTTCCCTAAGGAACTTGCGTCGGAACTCGTAGTCACTAGGATGTTCCACCATCTGTTTGGCGTACTTGAGCATGTCTGAGTACAGCCCTGAAACACCGTTTCCGGCTTGGTACTGTACTCGTTCGTACCTTTCGGTCGCGAGTTGTATCGTTGCTTGATGTACGAAGCGTGTGTGAAGTTCCATAATCACTTCTGTGAACGTCCAGTCGTCTCGATTACTGAACGGGTCCATAATCTCTGAGTTGTACCAGGTGAGAGTGTTCCCCTTGAGGGACTCTCCTAGTACCATAACTCTTGCGTAGTCGTTGGATAGACCTACGAGCCTGGTGATCCAGAAGTATCTCACCAGGTTCTTCAGCCATTGATGGAAGATCTCGACGTCGTCCTCCCCGCCATACGCAGCTGGGGCTGTTGCCTTAAACTGCTTGCTTAACTGAGGCAGGTCTTCCGGCTCGACCTCCATTATTTGTTTGAGTTGTCGGAGGATATACTCCGTGCTGTTGTTATTTAGCTTCGCTGTTGCGGTAGGTGCTGCTCTGTACGCGGATACAGAGTGTGCCGTTACCGGCTGTGGTCTGTGTCGCGCTGCTGGGGCAGACACAAAGTATCGAGGGTTGACCCCTCTAGTAGGTATGTTGGGAGGGAGGGTCCTCGCCCTTCCCCTTCGTGACGTGGGGTCTGGGGGAGGACCCCTTGGGATCCCTGCGCGCGGGTGCGAGTCGGAGCTTTCGCTACTACCGTCATCTCCATCTCTTGGGAAATTGGATGTACCGATTCGCTGCTGACTTCTCGTTGAGCGCGTGTAACGTTGGATGGTATATGTGTGGGGCAACCTTTCCTTTGGTGTTGGGCCATCTGCCGCGGTCGCGTTTCCGCTCGCTGCTAGACCAGCCTCTCTAAGTCGAGTGGCTTGGTCTTTTCCTGCACGAGCAGGCATTGCCCTATCTTCAGTCATTGTTCGACGAGCGTGTTCGTCGGGATCGGTGTACCATGCCTCTTTGTTGCTCGTGGCAATTACTTCGGCACCCGTCATCTCTGGGTTTTCGTCTAATTTTGTGGTAGGGCCCTTCGAGGGTACCTCTACTGGTGTTGGTTGCCCAACGTGTTCTTTGGCCGCCTTGCGGCGGCTTACTTGGTCGTCGAGCGCGTCCATATTGAACGCTTTGAAGACGTTGTGTAGACCGCGTATGAGCTCGTGGTTCCAGTCTTCAACCCGCTGGAACCTTTCCTCCTGAGCTCTTCGCTCGTGTCTCAACTCTCTGTATGTGGTCCTGCTTTTCTTCAGACCTTCGTAAGTTTGCAGCATCGCGTTAGCAAGTTCTGGGTCTAACGGGCCTTCAGTCCTTCGTTCTTCTCGAACTGATTCAATTTGGCTTTTCGCCGATACTTGTGGGTCACCTTTCGGTGTTACAAGGTCCCTATGTCTGTCTACGGTGCTACTGAAGGGGCTCTTGAGTGGGGGGCAAGTTGCCACGTCCCCACTGAGAGGTTCTTGCGCTTGCGCGCGTGGGGCCTTCAGCTGTTGCTGTGCCTCCATTGCGTCCGTGAGGACTCCGGTGACTGCTGAGGGTTTCCCCTCGTATGCAGCCACCTTTGTGGTGGTGGTCTTGTTCGAAGAAGATTGGGTGGGCGCTTTCTCGCTTCGCCGCCCATCTCGGACTTCAGTGATTGTCCGACCCACCAACTTGGGCTCGTCAGGGTCGCCCTTTCGGGCCTGCAATGGATCTTCTTCGGCCTCGTGCTCGCTCTTGAGCATGATGGCCACGTTTTTGGTGTCGGCCTCGCTGGTCGCGTGACTGACGGCGGATATGGATTGGCCGTGGGCCGTTCGCCGCGAATTGGAGGTTTCGCGCGATTTTGGGTTCTTCTTCGCGTCCGACATCCGGGGTCTTCAGGGTATGTCCAGTGTGTCGGGATCTGGTATTTTATGGGCGTGTAGATAGCTTTGTGTTGTAGGGAATTGTGGAGTAGAGTGTGATTGGAGTAGAATGTATGTAGGTAGAATTCGGGTACTTGGAAAAGTGTAAGGGGTGTCTTCTTGGATGCACACAAGGTAAGTATGACCGATATGTATCCGGAACCTACGTGTGTACAAGATAAAAAGATGTCCTCTAAATCTACCAGATCTCAGTCCTAAATACTGAGATCTGCTACTGCGTAGTACTACTATATGCGGTATGCTATTTTCTCACGATGGGCGCTGGCCCACTATCTAATCAGTACGAGTAAAAGGCCAGATCCACTGATCTGGCCACAGGATGCTTGCGCATCAGGTAGTGCTTGCGCACATGTATCAAACCCTAACAGGATTGCTAATGGAAAAGTTGAATGTGAGTAAAAGTTTTCCCCAAGTGATTCAAGACAAGTATGACCACTTGCAACTTTGACTTCTACCAGTTAGTATGATACAACAAAAACATAATGGTGCATGTAAGAAACACCACAAAGTATCGGAGAGTCCACAATCTCTGCAATACCAACAGTAAAAGTAGACAACATGCCTCAAGAAATTCTACAGCTACAAAAAGCGGCAAAATCTACTTCCAGGACTGACGGACGTGCGCCAACACAAAGTGTCGCGGAGCGACTGCTGCTATGCTGCTAAACCCTAAAAAAGGGTGGAATGGATGATGGTGGAAAAGGAAAGGGATCTCCAACGACGACAACAAGGTCAGAGTCGATGATGAGCAGGCAAGCAGGCACAGAGGCCGGATACTAGCAGTGCAAATGACAGAGTTAATATCAAGCTTATACTAGGTTACATTGAGTAACTCACCTGGCAGTGCAAATGACGAAGAGGTCAAGATGCAGAACCAGGGAGGGTAAGGGGTACTATATATACTGTGTCTGGGTGGTCTGTGCACCAGTTCCCACACTAGGGACTGGAGTAACTTGTGGGGCTGGAGTAACAATAGAACAATAAGAGACCAGGGTAACTGTCAGGGACCTGAGTAACTGTCAAGGACCAGGGTACATAGAACAATAGGACTAGAACAATAAACAATAGAACAATAGAATCAGGAACAATAGAACAATAGAATCAGGAACAATAGAACAATAGACAAAAGACAATAGACGGAAGACAATAGGACAATAAGGACTGGGGGAATCCCTGGGGAATCCCTATCAATGGAAGTTAAACAATAGAACAGTAGCCTAGGTTGATCTGGAACCGCTCCAGATTGAGTCTAGGGTTTGGGTCTGGACTATTGATAAATAAGGCAGGATGTCACGTGACCCGGGTTAGGGTTAGGTCCGGTAACACTTCTAGCCAGAAAATAAGCGCTCTAGATAGGCGCCTAAGGCTGTAAACTTGTGACATTGTTGGAAAAATCTGGTCTCTGTTGGACTATCCATGTCACAAAGGTCCTAGGCCTCTAACTCACAAGCTTAGAGTGCCACTCAACACTACCCTCCTATTGTACTACTCCGCCCATCTACCACTTGTACAAGTGGGAGCTTATTCCTCCACCACCAGATTTTACACTACGTGTTAAGCGGATTCCACGTGATGCACAACTTGTTAAAGTCAAGAACCACCAACAGTGGCTTATGTATCCAGCTGGGTTGGGAGTGCATACGCAAGGGGCAAGTAGGTGAGGGAATGGGAATTAGCTGTAGAAGATCAGTTGGGAATATTGTATTCGAAGCTGAGGCAGTCAACCAGTACAACTCTACTACTACTATGTGGCCAAACAAAGTAAAATAGAGAAATTTACCTAGAAGAAAGCTTGGTGGTGCTGGTTGATGGATGTCGTTGAGAGTGTGGATGTGTTTAAGCTCAAAGCCGGGGCTCATAACCTAACAAAGTGGAAGTTGTGTGCGAGGGGTAAAGACTCATCTTCGAAGCTTAACAGCCTTTACCCCTTGCACACAACTTCCACTTTGTCAGTTCGACTGCACGTAGAACATGCACACAAACCAGCGGAACGAGTTTTCTTCCCGTGACTCAAAATATAATGCGACATAGTGCTTCTAGTACAGTGGTCCGATCAGAAAGGACCACTACTAGTACTCATTGTTTAGTCTGAGGCCTGCGCGCGAAAAGTCCACCAGAGTAAGTCGACCGCTCTTACCAGCCAGGGCGAGCTTCTTCCCATGCCATATTCCAAACCCTCTATTAACAGCAGGCACCCACAAAATGTTCTGTCCTCGCTCATCTATGACCCATGCTTCATCGTCGGATAATTGGCAAGGCATGTTGACGCTCATGCAGGCGCGTTCAGCCTCAATAGTGCCTTGGGACTGCTCGCTGGCCCCTTCCTCGACAAAATGCAAGTTCGCAGGCATAGTATCGGGTACTGTGATAGCGTTCCTCCAAGTAGCGAGAAGAAGCTTTCCGGATTTGCACTTCACGACGAGTGTGGTGTTTGAGGCTTCCTGCGATTCTCTGTGACTGATACCAGTGACAAATTCATCTTCAGGGATAGATCCTTGTGCGACCAGGACCATACGAGTAATGCTAGTAGTGCTGCATCTGACTACCGTCCAGGCCTCCACCCGTTCCGTTTGGTAATTATTTGTGGCACAGTAGAAAAAACCAAGGGGGTAGTGAGTGTAGGGGAAAATGGAACTGTCGATGACACTGCCGAGCCCCGAAAAGACACAGCCTTGTGCCAGTGGCTCGCTATGTTGCCTATTCCAGAGGATCGTGTTGCCATACACATCGCAAGAGACGATATGCAGATTGTCCGAGAGAATGGTCACGTGGCGGGTTGAGCTTGAGTATCCAAGAGCTTGAAAAACGCGAAGAAGTATGCCACTACTTGTGTCCCACAATCTGATTGTAGTGTCGTGAGAGCCAGAGACCAGAAGTCGACCATCCGCAGAAAAACTTGCACAAGTAATGGTGCTTGAGTGATGGTTGTCCTTGTGCAGATCGACGTCCTCGCTGCCCGCCTCCCAGATGTTGATAGTGCAGTCGTCTGAACCAGAAGCAACAAATCGACCATCCTGCGAAAACGCAACGATGTTTACAACATCGCGATGTGCAGTCAAGGCCGTAACGCGGTTGGTAACACGGTCGGGGTAGAAGACGTGTACAGCAAGTCCAGCTGCGAAAATCAACATGTCGGGATACGTGGGTGAAAACTGTAGGGAGTTTATCTGCGAATAGTCGTTGCTTAAACGATGAACTGGAGTGCCGCTGTCTGCATCGTAGATGACAAGAACGCCAAATTGCGACCCCGAGGCGACCAGCGAGCCATCTCGGGAGGAAGCGATAGCAGTGACGCATCCATTGCGTAAGGGAGGGGTGAGAGTCTTCAGTCGCAGACGGGATTTCACATCCCAGACATGGACACACCCGCTGGCGAGATAGGAACCAACGAGAATAATCATTTGGCCACTACGCCTGAGCCAGCATACCTCTCCGATAGTATCTTCCACCAGGAAGGGTTCTTCCACCTCCTGCGCCTCAATATCCCACAGACGGATGTGACCGTCGTCATGGCGCAAGACGAGATACCGATTGAGGTCAGGGTGGAAAGCAATGCTGGCAATGGACGCATCATCAGGATTGGGAAATGAAGTAATCTTGGCTCCGGTGCAAATGTCCCAAATGTCTATGCTATCGTCAAACACAGTTGCAAACATACGGTCGTCATGGGAAATTGAGAGAGTTGGAGTCTGGCATGCTGCGGAGCTAAACTCATCCACTTTCTCTCCTGTTCCAGAGCGAAATAAGGAGGTGAAGTGATCTCCACTACCAGCGAGCAGAGTGCCGCTGTGAGAATATTCTAGTGCCAAGACCGGCATTTTCGGCTGTATAGTTCTGATAGGTCCGGTCCAGCTTGTTTCACCGCCTACAAGAACCGTAGCTTCGTTCGCGAGGTTTTTGTCATAAATAGTTTTGAGCAGTGATGTTTCTGGGGTGAAGACAAGCGCAGAGTGATAGATATGCGCTGCGGAGACGCTGATGACGTCGAATGCCTTCAAGATGAACTTGTGGCCGTCCACAACCATATCAAGCAAGGTTTGGTACGACTGATGGCGCTGCGAGGTGTAGCGGGGGGTGAGCCACTGCTCGAGTTGACAATGTGAAAACAGACAAGTCATACCGAAGTAAACAACTGTCGGACAATGGTTAACGTGTCCACCGCGCAGGGCAGATTCTGCAGGAGGCTGAGAGCTTCCAACCACTGCAGTTGCCGAGTAGCAAGAAAACGACGGAGGAGGAGATTCATAACAGGGACATGCTCCTCACAATCGTTGGCGAGAACAAGGTGATTGGCCCAATATTGGCAACAGTACCTTGTGCCCTGGCTGATGTGCTTGACTATGCGGGTGTTGGTACCTGGGCTATTGTTCATGGTGTATCTTGGCAAACTGCACATGTTCCTCTTCAGTCTCCGTTCCATGAGATCAAAACAGTACGCGGCAGTCTCGAAGTTGTGTTGGCTTCGGCTCACATAGAATCGCTTGTCTGTGCACCGACGGCTATTGGCGAGAAAGTCGGGGAAGGACTTGTGATGAAAACGTATGGGACGATTCAAGTCTTCCGGAACGAGGAGCAACGAGTGTAGCGACCTCAAGAAGGTTTTGACGTTTGATGGGGCAACATCTAGAATTTCCGCTACGGCGAAGGCAGGAACGAGATCGCATGACACGACGAGGAAACCCAAGATCGTACGAAGCTCACGCAAGAACTGTTCGCTCTTGCCAGGAAACGCGCCTGTCAGGATGTCGAGATAGAGAGTGTCAAGTCCGGATGGTCCTTCCTCTGCAAAAGTGTCTGCACTGCTCAAGAGTGCATGCAGCCTACCACGCGGATCGTTATCTTTGTCGAGGATCAACTTGACCGCGGTAGAGGCGTAAATAAAAAGCCCAGATGCCTTCTTTGCCAAACCATCTATCTCGTCCTGAGACGGCCAGTCCACCGGGAGATCAAGGTCGCTACGCTGAGCACGAACGCTTGGGTCTGTCAACTTCTTCTCCAGGAAAAGCCTGATGTCCTTTGCCACTGAGGTCGAGGCCACCTCGTGAAGTATCATCACGTCGGTAATAGGCATCAAGGGCTCAAGGCGAAAACCCGCGCGAATGTGAGGCTCGGGTCGGCTGGTGATGAAGAATTTGATCGCAGGAAAACGCGCAGCATTTTGGGCGAGGAAGGACAGAATGATGGAAGTTGTCGCTTCGTCCTTGCATTCGTCGAGAGCGTCGATTACAACGATCGTCGCCATCCCAGACTTCTTTGCTGGAGCAATGATTAGCTCGTCGAGCTGATTCTGCAGGGACAACGAAGCGATGTCTGGATTGGTTTCGAGGGCATGCAGAACTGCCTTCCGGAACTCCAGTGAGGCAGCATGACTTGCCATCCCTAGCTGGAACGAAATCGTCGGGAACATCATCTTCACATCGCTCCTTGACTGAGAGTACCGAGAGCAGAAGAAGCTTGCCCCAAGCTTGCCGTCTGAAGAAAGCATTTCCGCAAAGCTCTGGGCTATGGTGGATTTCCCGCTACCAGCATGGCCATTCAGCCAGTAGATTTGCTTTGTGTCCGTGTCGTTGGCCCAGACTCGGAGATCTCGTAGAACATCTTCCCGCGTGCCTGAAAGGCAGCGTGAGCGATAATCAGATGTGTCGAAACCCGCATCTTTCGCGCGTAATAACTTATCGAGCGTGTTGATCTCGTCTAGAGGCGGTCGAGATTGTAAGCCTTACTTCAAAGAGATTAACGTGAATTATTACCTCTTTTCTATTGTGATTGGGTGGTGATCAACCGTGAGGAGACTACGAGATACAAAAATGACGTACAGTCTGTTCGATGTTGAGCTTGTACAAATCTTGCAGTAGGGAAACCTGACGTGTGTTTAGTACTATCCAGCCGCGCATGATGATTACAGTGATACCTGATATTCTTCAAGAGCTCGTGTAATTTGACGGACATATTCTTGTATTAGAGCCGCAGTGTGAGATGCCTCAACAAACCGTCGGACTGCATTGCGTTTTTTGATTGGGCTAAGCACGCTTCTTATGTTCTCCAGCTCTCTGACAGGTGAAAACGTTTAGTTGTCAACGCATTGATAGATGGCGTGATACACACTTCTCCAAAACCTCACGGCGTCTCAACTCTTCGTCATCATCCAGCCGCGGCAGCTCTGATAGTCTGGACATACGTCTCAATAGGCTCTCCATATCGGCCTTATTAGCCTTGACTGTCTGGTGTACTGGTTGGCAGGTAGCTGAACACACGAAACCAGGACAAGAGCTCACCTGGGCGTTCTCGACGATGAAGTTGAGACCAGCTGCCACGCTTTTCAGAGGGGGAAAGACGTCGGAGGCCTCGACGACGGCTTGTAGCAACGTCTTCAACGTTATCTTTGTCAAGTCTACCGCGTCGGAAGACGCAACGCCATGCAAACGCTTCCCTGAGCGCTTGTGCATTGTGAATGGATGTAGTAGAGGCGGAGCGGTGAAGAAGAAGGAAAGCGGATTGAGCCGCGCAGCATCTTGATGATGCGCCTGGGAGCTTCGAGAGGTGGAAACCTGTCACGGAACAAATTCCCACAACATGTATGGCGGGAAGCTCTACCACGTTCCTTCTAGGCCTTCATAGAATGAAGGGCACGAGTTGTGCGCTCGTCGGTGAATTCCAGGCTGTCAAACAACCCTGGAGACTGGATTGGTCAGCACAAATGTTATGCGCACGCGAACGGAGCGGCGTACCGAAGATAAATGAGGTCAGAATGTGTTAGTAGGAAAGCAACCCGCAAGAATGGACCGTATCTTCGTATGTCTGCTGATCGCACAAATTTGAATGAAAGTTTGATGATCACAACGTTTGGAGCAGAGTATGTGTACATAAACCAGCGTACAGCAGCGATCAATATGAGCCCGCGTCGTCCATGAGACGATCCAAAATTTCGCGATCCAACGATAGTCATCGTCCAGGCGCTGTCGCTGCAGAAGGTATGCAGAGGTCCATTGCCTGGACAATGACGGTCGTGAAAACCAATGCTATTCAGTGCAAAAGAAGTACGTGTTGTACAACATACCTTTGTGAGAATAACGTATGCTTTGAACTTGGATGGCTGCGTTCAAAAGCGGATAGAAGCCTGTGACCGCATCTCAGACCAAAAAGACAAAATGGCCAATGACCTTCCAGTTGAACACGGATTCCCCTGTATCTCAAGTCTGTGATGTAGATACATTGCCAGCGCTACCGCTGTGCAAACTAGTCAGGCCAGGTTCAAGTGCTGAGAGACGGAGTTCTGTGAATACTCTGAGACAGTCACACTGACACTTCAATGGGGAAAAACATACATACGATGCTCGAATGTTACGGTTTGATAGTGTGGTTTTGTGCGGCGTATAAAACGACGGTTGAATATTGTGCACAATGACGAACTCCCAGAGTTGTAGCCGACAAGAGCGATTTTTGAACCGCCACGCCTGAGCCAGCATGCCACCCCTCGAAGCGCCGTTTAGTACAAACGTGCAATGGCAGTCTCTAGTGTCGACATTCCGCAGGTGAAAAACACCAATCAGGACAAACTCAGGGTGAGACGCCACACGGGCGGACGCGTTCCCGTTCCACGTAGCACAGGTGTTGTTGTCCACAACCGTCATTCGCGGAGTAGCAAGCATACAACCACCAGAAGAGAAGGTGACGAATGCGACAGGACAATCGTCAAGATGGCCCAACGCAGCGTTCTCCCGT
Organism: Cytidiella melzeri; assembly: GCA_022592445.1. NCBI lineage: Eukaryota > Fungi > Basidiomycota > Agaricomycetes > Polyporales > Irpicaceae > Cytidiella > Cytidiella melzeri. The sequence continues at coordinate 181,621 of JABYQR010000045.1, read as the reverse complement.
TCCAAACCACTACGACCTGTCAAATAACCGTCAGCAGCAGCGAACATGCTTGATCAGCGATTTCACGAAGCAAAAGGGGGAGGGAGGAGGGGTAGATATGCGCGGCGGAGGCGCTGACGATGTCCAAAATGCGTACACGATGAACCTTCATGGCCTTGACTGTCAAAGCGACTAAGCTTCGTGCAAAGTTGCATGGTGTAATAAGTAGAAACTGGCACAAGCCCCTCAGTAGAAAACAAGACTCACCAAAGCAAAGAACTCTCGGCGTCACTCAGGCTCTTCGAAGGCGATCAGACCAATACACAGTTAATGTACGATCTGCTTCAAAACGTATAGATTCTGAATAACACTGAGAGGAGGAATCTGTGAGCAGGGTCCATTGGATTTCAATAAGTGCGTCGATACCTGGTGGTTAACGAGCGCTCGCTGATCCCGACACGATGTGCTCTTGGATACGGGCAGCGTTTTGAGCAACAAACTGAACGCATTGATGACGAAGCGCATCGCTTTCACAATGATCTATGCCTTCCAACATCTGACCGAATTGAGGTGATCAGAAGTAAACCGTGTAGGAGTAGTGAACTTGAACCATTCTAACCCAACACGATGTGCTTTCTCTTTCACGGGATCGCTTGTTTTGTACAACCAGTAACACTTCGAAACGTTCTTTGTATCCTTCCTGTTGTTCCCGGCATGTCAGTTCCCGAATAAATGTTGTGGATGTGTGGGATGTTTCATACACTGGCAGATCGCTCACCTCGGCGTCGTCGACGAGTTTCAATAGACCGGCTGCCACACTGGCAGTACTGTCTGAGCGGCCGTGGAGTCCTGCTAGAAGTTCATGGGACTTTGAATACCTGACTTTGACTCCTACCAGAGTGTCTACAAGTCGATGCCATAGCCCAAGTCGGCGTTGTTACGATGGTGGACGAATGTGAAGTTCAAGTTCTTTACCAACTTGAACTTGAATAGCGCTGGATTACCTCATCACTCTCTGTCATCCAAACGCCACAAAGCTGCTTCTAAGTTATTTTAATTCAAGTTCGTAATACATGCTCATGCCACTAACACCGTGACTAACCAAAGTATACTTGGGTATAGCGGGATTAGACACATTTCTTGACGCAACTCGGACTATAATGTGACATAGTATACAGTGTCCCGCTCAGAAAGGACCACTATCATCTAGTTTTGCGCGCGAAAAGTCCGCCAGAGTAAGTCGACCGCTTTTAGCGACCAAGGCCAGCTTCTTCCCACTGGCATGCCATCGTCCAAATCCTCTATTGACAGGTGGCACCCACAAAATCTTTCGACCTCGCTCATCTATGACCCAATCTTCATCGTCGGATAATTGGCAAGGAGCGTTCAGGTTAGTGGAGGCGTGTTCAGCAATAGTGCCTTGAGACTGCTTGCTGGATCTCTTGACGAAATGCAAAGGTACTGTTGGGCCCCACTCGGAGTCCGATTTGGGGACTGTCCTAGCGTTCCTCCAAGTAGCGAAAAGGAGTTTACCGGATTTGCACTCTACGACGAGTGTGATGTCTGAGGCCTTCTGCGAGTCTATATAGCTGATCCCAATGATAATCTCATGGCCAGGTACGGATCCTTCTGCAGCCAGAACTATGCGAGGAGTGTCCGTAGTCGCTATCGTCCAGCATTCCACTCGAGTTGCGCCGCGATTATCACTCGGACAGTAGAAGAATCCAAGTGAACAGTGAGTATAGGGGAAAATGGATTTGTGGGTGAAGTCTGTTTCCGAGGCGCGTGAGGCTCTTATCTTCTTGGTCAGTGGTTCGCTATGACGCCAATTCCAAAGCGTCATGTCGCCATAGTCGTCACAAGAGATGACATGCAAATTGTCCGAGAGAATGATCGCGTAGCGGGTTGTGCCAGGCTCTCTGTCGTCTCCATACCAGCCTGAGTTAGCCGGGGCTTGAAAGACGCGAAGCACTGCGCGGCTACTAATATCCCACAATCTGAATGTCGCATCGTGAGAGCCAGAGACTAGAAATTGGCCATCCGCGGAAAAATGCGCGTACGAAACGAGGTTCGAGTGTTGGGCAGTGTCCTTGTCTAGCTCGGTGTCCTCGCTGCCTGTCTTCCAGATATTGATGGTGTGATCGTTAGAACCAGAAGCGATAAACGTGCCGTCCGGCGAGACTGCAATGACGTTTATAACATCGAGGTGTCCGCCCAGGGTCGTCACGCAATTGGTCGCACGGTCGGGATAGAAGACGTGTAGAGTAGATCCAGCTGCGAAAACCAACGTGTCGGGATACGTGGACGAAAACTGTAGCGAATGGATCCGCGAATATTGACTTAAGTGATGGACTGGATCACCGCTGGCTGCATCGAAAATGACAAGCTCGCTATGCTGCAAACATGAAGCGACGAGTGATCCATCTCGGGAGGAAGCAATGGCGGTGACGACGTCGCCGGGTGAGGGGGGGATGAAAGTCTTCAATAGCGCAAGCGTGTTGACATCCCACATCTCAATACATTCACTGCTGAAATGGCAAGCTGCGAGAATAATCATGCGACCACTGCACCTTAGCCAGCATACCTCTCCGTAAGCATCCTTCACTGTCCAGCATATTTCTTGGCAGCTCTGAGCCTCAACATCCCATAGATAGATGAGACCATCTTCATCGCGCGAGACGAGATATTGATTGGAATGAGGATGGAAAGCAACGTAAGCAATCCTGACAATGGAGTTTGCGGAGCGTTGTAGCTCAGTGGAGTTGGTGCCGGTGCTCACGTCCCAAATCCTGATTTTCTCGTCGGAGACCGTTGCAAGCGTGAGATCGTCATTGGAAAATGTGAGAGACCCAATTCGTGTTGTAGTGGAGTCTAACTGAGCCAATTCCTCTCCCGTTTCAGAGCGAAATAAGGAACTGAAGTTATTACCACTACCAGCGAGCAAAGTGCCACCGTGAGAATATTCAAGAGACAAAACCGGATGTGTCCCTTGTATAGTCCTGATAGGTCCATTCCAGCTTGTTTGACCGCCTATGAGAACCGTAGCTTCCTTTGCTAGGTCCTCCGCATGAAGACTTTTGAGCAGTGATGTTTCTGGGGCAAAGGGGAGCGCAGAGTGGTAGATATGCGCCACGGAGACGCTGATGATGTCGAATGCTTTCAAGATAAACTTATGGCCGTCCACAATCAAATCGAGCAAGGTCTGATATGACTCATTGCGCTGTGAGGTGAAGCAAGTTCATTACTGCTTGGGTTGACATGTGAAACAAACAAATCATACCGAATTAAGTGATTGTTGAACATTGCTTAGTGCGTCCACCGCGCGGTGCAGATTCTGCAGGAGACTGAGAGCTTCGATCCAATGCAGTTGCCGCGTAGCGAGAAAGCGGTGGAGGAGAAGGTTCATAACTGGTACATACTCCTGTTGACCATCGGCGAGAAGAAGATGGTCGGCCCAGTATTGACAACAGTATCTCGTGCCATGGCTGATGTGCTTCTCTATGCGATCTCTAGTGCCCGGACTGTTGTTCGTGGCATATCTTGGCAAACCACATATGTTCTTCCTCAGTCTCCGTTCCATGAGATCGAAACAGCTTGCGGCAATTTCGAAGTTGTGCTGGATCCGGCTCACGTAGAATCGCATGTCTTTGCACCGAGCGTCGTTGGAAAGAAAGTCAGGGAATGATTTATGGTGAAAACGGATGGGATGAGTGAAGTCTTCCGGAACAAGGAGCACCGAATGAAGCGACCTTAGGAAAGTTTTGACATTCGACGGGCTAATGTCTAGGATTTCCGCTACTGTGGAAGCAGGAACGAGATCGCATGACACTACGAGGAAACCCATGATTGTACGAAGCTCTCGAAAGAATGGCTCGTTCTTGCCAGAAAACGCATGTGACAGAATGTCGAGATAGAGTGTGTCAAGTCCGGATGACCCTTCCTCTGCAAAAGTATCTGCATTGCTCAAGAGTGCGTGCAGCCTACTCCGCGGATCACTATCTTTGTCGAGGATCAACTTGACTGCGGTAGAGGCGTAGATGAAAAGCCCAGAGGCCTTCTTTGCCAGATCAGTTATTTCGCGCTTGGATGGCCAGTCATCCGGTAGGTCAAGGTCGCTACGTTCAGCGCGAGCGCGTGGGTCCGACAGCTTTTTTTCCAGAAAAAGCTTGATGTCGTTTTCAACCAAGGCCGTCTCTACCTGGTGAAGTATCATCACGTCGGTAATGGTGATCAGGGGTTCAAGACGAAAACCTGCCCGAATGTGAGGCTCGGGACGGCTAGTGATAAAGAACTTGATCTTCGGAATATGCACAGCAATTCCGGCGAGGAAGGATAAAATGATGGAAGTTGTTGCTTCGTCTCGACATTCGTCAAGAGCGTCGATTACAATGATTGTCGCCATCCCCGACTGCTTCACTGGAGCAACGATGAGTTCGTCGAGCTGATTCTGCAGGGACAGCCGCGCGATGTCTGGGTTGATTTCGAGAGTACGCAAAACTGCCTTCCGGAACTTCGGCGAGGTAGCATGACTTGCCCTCCCTAGCTGAAACGAGATTGTCGGGAAAATCATCTTCACATCGCTCCGTGATTGAGAGTACCGAGAACAAAAGAAGCTTGCCCCAAGCTTGCCTTCCAGAAAAAGCAGTTCTGAAAAGCTCTGAGCTATGGTAGATTTTCCACTACCAGCATGTCCGTTCAGATAGTAGATTTGCTTTGCGTTCGAGTCGTTTGCCCAGAGTCGGAGCTTACAGAGAACGTCTTCCCGCGTACCTGGAAGGCAGCGTGACCGATAATCAGATGCGCTGAAACCAGCATCTTTCGCGCGTGATAGCTTGTCGAGTGCGTTGCTCTCGTCTTAAGTCGGTCAAGATCGTTAGTAGCCTCACCTCAAAAAGGCTGACGTGAAGCTCTTACCGCTTTTCTGTCACGATCGATGGTGAGCTACCGTGATGAGATTTAGAGAGACAGAAGCGACGTACAATCTGTTGCAAGTTAAGGTTGTACAAGTCTTGCATCAGAGAAAGCTGGCGAACGGTTTAATGAAATTCATCGGCCTATGATGAGAAGATAATACCTGATAATCCACAAGAGCTCGCTCAATTTGACGAAGATATTCTTGTATTAGTTCCGCAGTGTGAGATGCCTCGATGAACCCTTTAATTTTGCCGTGCTTTGTGATCGGGTTAAGCACGTTATTTATGCTTCCCAGTTCTCTGAGAAGTGAATGCGGTAAGTTGTCAATTAATAGTCGATGGCATGGTACGCACCTCACCAACTTATCACGGCGTATCAGCTCCTGGCCCTCATCCGGCCGCGTCTCCAACAGCTGTGTTATTTCGTAAATGCGTCTCAAAAGGCTCTCCATATCGGCCTTATTAGCCTCAGCTGTCTAGTAGATTGGTTGGACATAGCTGAATCCATTTAAGTAAGACAGGAGCTCACCTGGGCGTTTTCGACTAGAAAGTTGAGACCGGCTGCTGCACTTTTCAAAGGAGGGAACGCATCGGAGGCCTCGGTGACCGCACGTAATAGCGTTGTCAGAGTTATCGTCGTAAAATCTACGACGTCGGAAGACACAAGGCGCCGCAAACGTTTCACCACGCGCCTGTACATGGACATGGTGAAGGAATTTAGTAGAGGCGGTGCAAAGTAGGTGGAGAACAAAGGAAAGGGGATTGAGCCGCTTAGCATCTTGATAATCCGTGGCATCTGACTGACGCCGTGCGCCTGGGAGTTTGAAGGGGTGGAAGTCCGTCCCGAAACTCTCACGACGTGAATTGCGGAAAACCCCCACCCACGTTCCCTCCGGGCCTTCATGAAAACGAAGTGCACGAGTCTTACATGCGTCGGTTGATTCCAGGCTGCCAAACAACCTGGAGACTGGATTGGTCAACACAAATGTTAGGCGCATGCGAACGAAGCGGCGTACCGAAGATGAAGGTGTTCGAAATATGGAGAGCAACCCCCAAGGATTGGCCTTGTCTTCGTATGAAAGGTTGATGATCACAACCAAGACTGTGTACATAGACTGTGTACATAAACCAGCGTACAGCAGCGATCAATATCATCCCGCGTCGCTCCATCAGATGGTCCAATATGTCGTGATGACCCGACATAGGCGTGCGCAAACGTCATGGACTTCTGCGTACCTTCTGCAGCGACAGTGCCTGGACGATGACTATTATTGAAACCAATGCTATCAAGTGCAAAAGAAGTTCACGTGTTGTACAACATACCTTTGTGAAAGTTATGTATGCTTAGAGCTTGAATGGCTGCGTTAAAAAGCGTAAGGTCAGAAGCCTGGGGCCGCATCTCAGACTAAAAAGACGAAGTGGCCAAGGATCATCCAGGTGGAACACGGATTCCATTCTATTTCAAGTCTGTGATGTAGATCCATGCCTGCCCTACCGCTGTGCAGACTAGTTAGGCCAGGTTCAAGTGCTGTGAGACGAGGTTCTGTGAATACTCTTTGACAGTCACAATGACAGTTCAATGGGGAGAAACATACATACGATGCTCGATCGTTACGGTTTGATAGTGTGGCTTTGTGCGGCAGATCAACTGACGGTTGGATATTGCGCACGGTAACGAACTCACGAGGCTTGAGTGTGATGCTGCCACAGCTCGTAGATGGACTTCCGCCAGAGTCCCTCGATGACGCTGGGTATATGCAGGGGTTATGTGCAGCCGAGAAGGAACAACTTCCGTGGTCTCGAAAGCGAATGAATACCACAGCAGGATGCACAATCTCCTAATGGCTCGGTCAAAGCGACCACGTAGTCGATCAAGAATGAAGCTGCACGGCGTACTATAGCCCCATCATTGGCTGTGGAACCATTCAGTAGTTCATTTCCGAGGTCCAGGAGATCAGCCCTCCGAATATATGGAACGCTGTTATCCTGTAGCAGCCTCAGAATTGCTTCTATCGCATTCCGGAGACACTAGCGAGGTTGGTGCCTACGCAGTGACCCCACTAGTACGAGATCTTTGTCTTTGACAGTTACAAGCAATAAGGCATTTGCATAATTTTTGAAGACAATGCCCTCACCTTGCAAAGCATACAAGGTGATGTTCAACCTGTATGCACTAGGCTTTGGCATGGCTCGCGCGAGGTGTCCTCGTGTCCCCACTTCGTGCATGCCCTGCGGAATACGTCCGTCTTCTCTGTTGACCTTATGATCCGATGAGGTGTCGCAGTTTCATAGCTATGTGAGGGTAGACCTCCGGGTCAACACTGCGAGTGGCCTTGGCGTTATTAACGCTGAGTACGAGCCGAAGCCTGCTGTACCACTTTCAGCCCTCGACCAGACTAGTTCAGGAGCCATGTCGCAGATGGTGGGAGGTATACGCTGTAAATGGCTGCGGCGAAGATGTGAGAACGAGGGTGAAGGTAGCAGTAGAGTAGTGGCAGCTGGGTTGAAAGCGCGTCGTGGGCCCAAATAAGCATACCACGAATATCTATTTCGTCCACGACCACCACGCCGGCCACGACCCACATCTCGACGATGGCGAGCAATAAACAGTCTAGACAGTCTCAGTCACCGACTTCGCCGACACCAACACCCCATGGCTCGAAACTGCCCAAGTTCTTGCAGAAACAGAACCGAGACCGGTCCAAGTCCCTAATCGACACCTCTGGAAACACTCCCAGCGCTGCCAGCTCGTCTTCCTCAATATCAGACACTGTCAAGACGACTTCCGCCTTGAAATCCTCTCTCATCCGAAAGTCAAGTAAGAAAGCCCAGCAGAGTTCATCGCGCGAGTGGGAAGAGCGACGTCAGCAGTCTCAAGATATCCCAGATAGCCCCGACATCGACGAGTTCGGTGCTGAGCAGTCACCACGACAGGACACAGGAGACGAGACGCCTGTCATCGTTGAGCCACCTGCCCGACCACGTTCAAGAGCACGTCCCGACCGCCCACTCTCAGACAACTACCCCGCTGTGAATTACTACCCTTCCTCCTCCTCCTCCCGTCTATCCGAAATCCCCAGTAGGCTATCGGGCTGGTTCTCTCACACCTTCAGTTCCTCATCTACTGACTTGTCTTTACCCTCACTGCTCTCACAACAACATCTCGCGACGGTGGCAGCAGGATCGCCGAAGGGCAAGAGCGCCTTGTTGACAGCCGCAAAGCACGGTAGAGGCCATCTCGATAAAGCGATGCGCTACCTCCTCGACAGCGATGCTACCCCTGATAAATGTAGCGACCCTATCTGGCTGCTAGGCGTTGAGCATCCCGGTTACGAGCCAGACGCTGTGCCTGCATCCCCCCATGCATCACTTGGCCGACGCAGTTCGGTCGAGTCATCCCGTCGTTCTCCTTCTTCCTTTCGTTCCTCTCCGTCAACATCCCCGGCAGACGTTCACGGTGCAGATCCATCGTTGTCACAGTCTCAACCTACTCCCTCGCATGTGAACAAGGATCCTGCTCGAAATTGGCCACCTGTCTTCTATGCTGATTTCACCTCTCGTATATGGCTCACATATCGTTCTCAGTTTCTTCCTATACGCGATATTACGCTAGAGGACCTGGAAGCAGCAGCTCCGGACTCTGCAATTCTGAGCCCGAGTCCACAGCCGAAGAAATGGAACTGGCCGTTGGGTGGAGAGAAATGTTGGACGAGTGACGCAGGCTGGGGTTGCATGCTTAGGACAGGACAGTCATTGCTCGCAAATGCGCTGCTGCATGCGCATCTGGGCAGAGGTACGTCAGATGCCATACAGGGGTGGTCGTTTTTTGAGGCTAATACTATCGATCTGGTAGATTGGCGAAAACCTCCTTATCCTGTGTATACATCGGACTATGCAACTTACGTGCAAATCATCACATGGTTCCTTGATGAGCCTACGTGTCCGTTCAGCGTGCATCGCATGGCTTTGGTCGGAAAGGAGCTCGGAACGAAGGTTGGACAGTGGTTTGGGCCCAGTGTCGCTGCAGGCGCGATAAAGTGCGTGCTACGCTCGATTGTATGGCTCGTCACTCACTAGTCTGCAGAAAACTGGTTCATGCTTTCCCTGAAGCAACACTGGGCATATATGTTGCGTCTGATGGAGGAATGATATATGAATCTGAGGTTATCGCTGCATCTCACACCGGCATTGGCTCTCCCCGCAGACACGTAAGGAAGATCTGGGGTGATCGCCCAGTTCTGATATTGATTGGACACCGTCTGGGTATTGACGGTGTCAATCCCCTTTACTATAACTTCATCAAGGTCCGTATTATGACAGTAGCATATAACCGCCACTTATTTCGTGACTTTTAGACCCTGTACACCTGGCCTCAGTCTGTCGGAATTGCCGGTGGCCGTCCGTCTTCATCTTATTACTTTGTCGGCTCCCAGTCCGACAACCTCTTCTATCTGGATCCCCACCACGCACGCCCTGCCATTCCGCTTCGCCCGTTACCGAGGGATGGATCCTTTAGCACTCCAACCACACCGCCGAGTGGCTCAAGACATACGTCTCCGGAACCGTCTTTAGATCGTGAACGGGACAAGTCTCCACGCACGCCTGTACGACACACACGTTCCCCCACATCCCCCACGTCCGTCCGTTCCGGCTCGTCTTTCTCTCCTCGTAATGTCGTACCCCCATCGCCCCTGCAGCAGCAGATCTCCACGTCCTCAACCACAACGACAGGCTCATACGTTACGACCGCTACCTCGCAGTCCTCCCATTCCAACTCCAACTCCAACTCTAACTCGCACGTCCGCTGGCATTCGTCCAGTGTCCTGCCAGATGACTCTGAGATGGATTCTCGCGAGCTTAGCAGCAATGGAGAAGAACTTGATCCTATGCAGAGACACTTTGCCACAGCATACTCGGCCACAGAGCTGAAGACTTTCCACTGTGATCGTGTTCGGAAGATGCCACTCTCTGGGCTTGACCCCAGTATGTTGATTGGATTCCTGTGCAAGGATGAATCGGATTGGCGAGATTTGAAGGCTCGCATCACGGAGGTTAGTCTTTCTTTGACGCATACCCGTAATGATTCATTCATAAGGAATGCATTCATTAGTTGAACCGCAAAGCTCCAAAGGGCACAGTCCTCCACATCCAAGACGAGCCACCGAACTGGAATTCTGACCTTGACATGGGTCTTGAGAGTGTCTCGGAGCCAGATATTGACCTTCCCGAGGAAGACGACGAATTCTCTGACGCCCAGGACGAGCTGCGTTCAGCCTCTGCTTCTCCTGATACTAGCCCTCCCAGTACCAATTCGAAGTCCATGGAAGAGGATGATTTAGAGGACGAACATCATGACCCTATCACACCTGGCGCGACAAAAATCTCCTTCACCAACATCCGCGCACCCGGCCACATGCAAAAGGCACCGAGCACAAGCACCACAGGAAGCTCTGTGCCAGATTCCCTTGACTTTGAAGACGAAGAAGACGAGGAGTGGCTCGCGCCCGAGGTCTTCACACCTCAGCCAGATTACGGGATGCCTACGCCTGTCATAGAGCCTCCGATGCTCGAGGAGTCGCAAGTCACCCTCACTCGCGAGTTCAACAATAACTCGCCCAGCGAAGCCGATTCCGAGAAACGCAAACGAAAGTCGAAGAAGAAGGGAAAGAACACGGTACCGGAGCAGTTCCCTTTTCCCGCCACGGCTGGTGAGGAAGAAGAGCTCAAGAACGCGGGTAAACGCGTTCCGCAGATGCGCACTGCGAAAGCACGGGATGGGGGCCGCACACAGAGCGGCGGCGTTCGCGGCATACCTACGGACGATGTCGACGACTTCTGACACCTGCCCTTCTCGTTGTCTTTCCTTTCGCGTTGCGTCAAGTCTGCTCCTCCAAATTCCCCGTGTATCTTTTCCAGCCAATCGTCGGGACGTGTATATTTGTGCTTTGCATGAGTTTCCTACCTTGCTGCGTAGATCTCACCCTGGACTCAAATGTGTACCCCTCGTTTCCTTGGCACATCGTTACGATCTGCGGGGCGCTGCTGTATCCCTTCTTACCACATTTACGGAACTGATACCCCCGCCTCCCACTTGGGTGGCGTTTTTCCGATTCGTGCTGTCCCCCCACTCAAATTTCGAAGCTTCCGCTTTTTACTCGCAATATTTTCGTGTGTGCTTCCAATACCATTGCTGTTTGTAGTAATTACACAAATCAACAAACCATTCTGCTAAAATTAGACTGCCTGAATGACCGTTGTCAAAGGCTGCATGGACATGTGTAATGTAAGATACAGAGGTTTATGGGGAGAGCCGTCATGAAACGAAGCGCGAAGAACTGAACAAAGCGAGGATACATCAGAACAGGGTAGGAAGTATGTTGCGTAATAGGTGAGGTGAGCATAGCGTCCGTGTTGCGATACTACGTGGGGGAGGGGGTGTCGCCAAAACCAGAAACAAATATAGATAAAGAAACAGACGGCCGTTGTCACAAAAGTCAGAGTGTAGAGGTCAACCGTCAGATCATGATCCACAGCACGTCGAGGCGTTCCATCTGCGACTCTCGTTCTGCAGGCGAATCCTGTCGTCGATACTCGCCTCCGCCATGTGCATCGTACGAGCCTCGATGATCTCCTCGTACTCCCACCTAGACACTACCCGTTTCGCCACATACTCGAACACATCGGTGACGCCTTCGCCAGTCTTGGCCGACGTGAAAAAGAGCTTTGTACCTTGATCGAGCACGGGTGGAGCGGACAGACTATTCGGCGGCTCTGGGGTAGTGCAGGCTGTTTCTGCTGCAGGATCATGCGTACGGACGAACAGACTTGGAGTGATAGTCTGTGCGTCGGATAGGACCGAAGACACGGACCGCTGTCGTCGCAGCGATTGGACAGGGGAATGGCTTCTTGACTGAGTAAGCTCTACCGAAGAGAGACTGGCTCGCGATGAATAGGTAGATCGAGGAATTGGCGATGAACGAGCGGATTCGAACGCGTCAAAGATAGATGATCTGGGAGTGTGGTATTCGGATAGGCTGTGTGTGGTCGTCATTGTGCCCATCGTGCCTGTGTGCCACAGGGTTGAACGAGAGCGCGATCGTGAGCGGGAATCTTTCCGTCGATGGTGGCGGTGGTAGATTGAGATATCTATCGAGTGTGTTTGCGGGGAGGGAGCGAGAAGGTTGATTGTGAGGTCAGATTCGCTAGACGTCATTGGTGCTGAGATAGGACGGGATGAATCCGTTGGTGAAAGAGCTCGGAGAACCAGCGGTCGTGGTGGAATTAGGCCATCGATGAACTTCATTGCTTGTTCTACGCCGACTCTGGACGTACGACCTGCCAAGTCTTTGGGTGCGCCAGGTGCGGAGGTAACATCAATCTTGTTGCCCACGAAGACGCAGCAAAATCTGTCCACCTCGTCTTCGGGTACAGGTGCACGGTCTTTGAATTCATTCCACCATTTCGTGAGAGCATCCAGGGACGAGGGCTGATTGACGTCAAACATGAGAAGGACAGCGTCTGCTCCTCTAAAGAACGCAGAGGAGAGGCTGGAGAATCGTTCTTGACCAGCAGTGTCCTATAAGCTCATTCAAGTCAGCAACACTGCTGCGACAAGAGGATGCGAGAATCCGTGAAGGATCAAACGAGAGGCTTGAGTACGACTCTATTTGCAAGACCCAACCACAGTGCACACCATTGTGGGTGTGTGTTGAAAGGGTAAATGAACTCCTCGTGGCTCAAATGAACAAAACCTATCGAACACTCACCCATATCTGCAAAGTCACCTTCTCCTCTGGCTTATCATGGTGGGGGATACTCTTCGTAATGAAGTCTGCGCCGATCGTTGCTCTGTAGCCCGTCGTGAACCGGCCAGATATGTACTATTGCGAGTAAACGACAACGCCGATGAGAATGTAGTGTCGGAAACCGAGTTCAGCTAAGCAGGAGCATATTATCTTGCAAAGCTTGGGCAACGGACCTGGTTGCGGAGGCTGGTCTTTCCAACGCCAGAGCAGCCAATAACAACGAGCTTAATGGTGCGCATTTACGCGAGTGAACGGTAGCATGAGCGTGCTGGTGAGGTGAGCGAGAGCTAGGGAAGGAGGTGGTCGTAGGGAGCAACCAGCACTCGACCAGAGCGGAAATTACAAGCTGGGGTTACCGGGGTCCCGTCACATTTCTACCGTGTAGCGTGACAAGCGTGGCCGTCGTGTTTAATAAAGTATTGGTACAGTAACACCACAGTTATGTAAAGTAGACATATGCAATACTAGTATAGCGCAGGGCGAACCTCCTTACTACAACTTTGACCCAATTTTGCCAATACCTGGATACGACGGCTTTTGCTTCGCCTTTGCCGCCTTCACCGCAACTTGGAGATCCTGATGCAAAAAGGGTGAGTATATTGCAGCAATTAAAGAGGAATAGCTCACTGTTGTCTGCAGCATCGCACTGTTCCATGTAGCTACATAATCCAAGTTCTCCTCAACCGTGCTGTCTCTCGAGTGCAACAACACTTTCTTGGTGCCCACAACTGCGATAGGAGACAAGGCAGCAATCGTCTTTGCAACCTTCATTGCTTCCTGTATGACCTCTTCTCTGGAGCCGGGAACAACGCGGGAAATCATGCCTAGTTTTTCTGCCTCCGCGGCAGAGAATGTACGTCCAGTCAGGGCAAGCTCGCGTGCCAAACTCTGGTTCCCGACAATTTTCGGTACGCGCGCGAGTGAACCAACGTCCGCTGCCAGGCCGAGTTCGACTTCCTATTCCCGAGTTAACATAGCACTTGACAAACACTGAACAGAACATACAAACCTTGATGGAGAACTTCGTGTCCTCGGCAGCAAGACGTACGTCGCATGTGGATATAATGTCAATTGCAAGACCAAGAGCATGGCCGTGAACAGCCGCGATGACAGGGAATGGGCATCGCTCAGGTGCCCCGATAGCACGCTGGAATCGCTTGATATGATGATGTGTCTGCAGTGCACGGCGCGCACTGTCCTGATGGAATTCGGCATTCCCTGCTAGGCCACCAACTGCATTGTTCTGAGATGTTAAGGTACATTCAAAGGGAGGGTCGAGTGACACGTACAGTCGATACCAGCCGAAAACAGCTTTGGAAGAGCCGATGCAAGAATGACTACACGAACGTCTGGCTCAACACAAATCTTGTCAAACACTTCTCCAAACTCTTCCCAAAACTCGTCGGTGAAAGAGTTGACTGGCTTCCTGCAACGAAAACAACAGCATGAGTTCAAACGACACACCTGAGCACGATCAATACGAATCCCATACCTGGCCAGTTCCACCAATAGAATATGCGGTTCTGGAGTTGACACCTTCACGAATTTGCCTGATAAATGCTCGTAGCTCGCCATGGTATCTTGAAGATGGTCGTTGGTGACAGAGTTGTCAGCAAACGCTCGAATTCAGAGCGGCCGGGTTCGAAACAGCACCCGTCAATCATTATGGGTACGCGTGTCGATATCACATGCCTGATCATGAGGCAACCTGAATGCCGTCTCCGCCGTCTCTCGGAGGCAGCAATGATCTCAATGTACGCCATTTCGGCGAATTATAACGAGGAGTGGATAGGTCATGGTGTGCAGTGTTAAGTACGGTGGATCGTTGTAGGCACAGCTCAACTTGAAGAATGTGACAGGGAAGCCCACGGTAGAGCTAGGCGCCAGCGTTGTGGCGGCCACGTGTAGTACAAATCGATTTGTGGACACCGTCACACACGTACTTCTGGATCCATCGTGCCTACAACAATCCTTAGCATCCTTCTGGCTTCATTATTGGGAATTTCAAGGGAACTACAAAGACCGAAAATAAAACAGATTCTGTTGCGGTGCAAGGTAGGAGAGGCGCAGCGTTATTGAACCAATCATGCACTAACCCTCATCCAGTACCCTGTTATATCTTGCAAACCATGGAAAGATGTTCATACACGCGCGGAATAGACGAATCGAGTGCTGAGAAGGCCGTTTCATCCTCATGGTCGCCGAGAGGCATTCCTCCAACGGCGACGACTCTGGCACAAGGATGACGAGGGCACGCCGGTGTTAAGCACCTGCAGCTTTTACTAGGACTGCCCTCACCTAAGACTGTTATACGCTTACGCAGAGTCTGGCGGCGCTGCCAGCTCACCACGTCGGTCTATGGCTGGAGAAAAATCGCCATTCTCATCCTCCTTCCTGACAGAAGACAACATCCTCAACCACAGTAACCACAATACAGTAATCTCATATTCGCCATCACCGCTGTCGCAACATCGGCCCTTGGCGCAGTCAGATGGTGCGGACCACGAAACTTGTTTTTTACCGCGACCACAACGAGGACAACGTTGAATGGCATCTAGTCACTACGCGAGCGACGAAGGGATCATACTGCCAGTAGGGGCTCCCTCGACTATTGCTGATGTTTCCTATAGTAAAGCCCGTCCAATCAAGCCCGCGATTATCTGTGGCTGACAGGCAGCCGTCATTGTCTGAATGGACCATACGACATTCTACAAGTTTTGGTCACACTTTTTCTTCTCCTCCGCCCGTACCTATGTCTCGCAACATACTTACCTTTTTCAGAACTGTCCTTGCTATTTGTTCCGACGCCGTGGAAGATCAACGGTTTCGTAAACCCAATGTGTACAGCACATGGCCTTGCCATCGTAGCTGTCAAATGCATTGTCCTGAAGCTCGCCATGGCCAAAGCTTTTACCTCGGCGGCTTAAGCGGCTGCAACACCGTTGGATGGTACACCTCTCACGCGACAAAGTCAAGTCAAGCTTACGGTGGCCAGGTTTTCTGACATCCAAGCTCTGTCCCTGTTGCTATCCATTGATTTCCTGGCCGCAGGATGCTCGGCTAACTACGGTCTCACTACCTTTGTTACTTCTGCTCTGAACGAGAGAATGTGCATAGGGCCAGCTAAAGCCAGCTGGACGACCCCTTCTGCAGTATAAAACGCATCGAGTTCGAGGACAATCTCAATACTCACAACCGCACCACACGTCCTTCCCAATTTCCCCGCAAGAGCTCGTACTTCTCTTCCACCTCAGTCCACGACCTATCATGTCTCAGCCTCGCTATTCACTCACCATGCAAATCAACAACTTGACTGGCAAAGTCGTGGAGCACGACTTCCAGGTAATTCTCTCACCTTTGACTGCCGTACATTCGCCATTCTGAACATGTCAAAAACGCACAGGTTAACGATGTAGCGCTCGGGCGCGTCAACAAACTATGGAGGGAAGTCAAGGTCATGGGTTTCGAGCAGGAGACGATTGACGTACGCGCACACCGACTGTCATTTCCCTCGGGACGCGGGCACTCATTCTTCTCTTTACAGGGCAAGGTCTTCGATGGAATCAAGGCCTCCTGGGAAGTCCCGGGCAGTACCACGACTATGAGAAAGCTGTTTGTGCCTATGGCGTACAGCGACCTTGTTCCAAACACTTCCAAGTACAGGGACGCCATTAAGCAATCCGGCGCATCGATCACGCCCTCCAAACTTCCAGAGGACGTTGCTAACTTTACAAAAGTCAAGATCTGACTGGGGATATGCAATGATACAATCCACATAAGCACAAGGTCCACGTCACAAATGTAATTCACAGTTCAATGTATTCAAGCTAGTAGACAATAACAGCAGGATCAAAACGTAAACAACAAGAGGCACGATAGTGAGAGTCCGACAATATTACATCTTGACCATGAGGAGGTACCTCAACCGGATTTGCGACACATCGTACGCAATGTACTACACGAATAACGATGAGCACCTCAGAGACAACAATCCCGATAAGCAGAGCACGCACCTCGTTGTAATACAATGCAAAATTACCCTGCGACATGTCTGAGGGAGGGCCCTTTGGCATGTGTACGCCCTTCAGAGCATCATTCTCCAACGCGACACCAGCATCTTGCCAATCGATAGGCTGGACACGACCGACACCTTTTGTGACTCGCTTACCGGCAGCCTTACATCCTTTGTCAGCGTTGTAGTCGCTGAATCGAAGTTCGTGGAATGGTTTAGCAGCAACTTCACATAGAAGCAGGAGACCAGTGCGGTCGCTCAGGTGTGAGTAGCAATACCCGGCAGACTGATGATGCAACTCAGTAAATGATTTCAGACTCGACGACTTGCGATTACCTTGGACATCATCTGCAGTAAGCGAAACAAGCTCATGAGTCTATGGTCTATACACTGATTGTCCAGAAAACCGACTCACATCAGCGAAGTATACGCCTTTCCCGAACATGTAACCCGAGACGGGAGCTAAAGTAGAGTTCTCGCTCATCAACGATTGTTGTCCGTTCTGCTTGGCAGGACAATCGTACCTTCCGGTGGAGCAATGCGAAGGCCCTGCTTGAGGATACCAGCAAAATTGGTTGTTCTAGAGCCGTGCCAGAGCAGAAGACGTTCTCCATCGCCCAGAGTGTCATTCCCAGCTTTCATCCACGCATCTGTCTCATCTTGCCGCTCGACTCGGAAGGCGTTCAACACCTCGACGGAGATGTTGTGAGTTGGACCGTGGGTATTCTTGACATACAACTTCAACTCGTCCCATTCCCTGGAGCTTTTGGAGACAGAGTCCATGGAAGAGAGCCTCAAAGAACGGAAGTGAGAGTCAATTGGATTCAGCGGGTTGCCGTCCTCGTCTTTGCTAACAGTAGCAGAAATGAGCTTCGAGGCGACCTCCTGTCGGACGCGAGGTGTGTCAGTTCGAGAACTTTTTTTAGCAAAACGCGGTGGTAACGTACCATGTCTCCGAGCGCATCCACGAGGTCAAGTTCCTAGAATGTATACGGTTAATTGACCTCCTGTGAGCCAACACGTGGAGAAAGTGGCTCACTCTCTTCAGAATCGCCATGTCGTCGATAATAGTAGGTCTGTTCCTCCCAAAGACGTGCGGGATGATGCTGCAATACATAACAACGTGAGAATTCGAAGTCAAGGACGTAGGAATTTGTTCCTACGAATAGTAGCGGCCAGTGAGAGTCTCGACCGCAGAGCGAAAGCCTCCCAGCTCCTTGGCTGCATCACAGTTTGCGTCGTTCAACACTTCTGAAAGAATCTACAGCGCTTTCTGGTCATGACGCGGATGCCGGATGCCACGCAGGAGCTACATACCTTGAGTGCAGCAAAGCCATTCAAGATCGTCGATTTCGCAAGCTTGCCTAGTCACGTCGTGCATTAGTAGGGAAAACAACGGTGATACTAACGCAGTTCTTACCAAGAGGGAGTTTATGCGCGTCATAGTTCATAGACGACAAATGAGCCTCCATCAACCTGCAAGTCAGTGTGTGTCAAAGACAATTGTTACAGTCGACAGGCCGTGAGGTCACATACTTGGTGGAGAAGATTAAGCGACACAGCGACTGCAACTCTGGACCGAGCTTTGAAGGTGGAATAGGTGCCTCTTTCTCCTTCTCTTTGCCTTTGTCGTTCGATGATACAGCTGAGACATCTTCCTTGTCATCGTCATCGAACGAACGCTCTAAGAATTCAAATCAGACACGTGGCTTGGACTAATGCAGGCAAACAGAACATACCAAGCCAAGTGTATTTTCCGTTTTTGGCTACCATACCGTGCCTCTGCTCCCAGTCGGTAGCTGCTTTGGCTTTGAACTGTTTCTTGAATTCGCTGATTCCAACTGTAGGGGAGAACGGGCCCTGTATTCACATATACGTTAGGTGTGCACGATGCAAAAGTGGTGGTATCTCGCACCTTCTTTTGCTGTTGCCCATTCTCTCCGACGCGACCCCAACGCGTGAATAGGGTGCACGTAGAGGAATTGCCAACAGGGTGCAGGAGCTGTATCACGTAGAATCTACAGACAAGCAATTCAGCGCGGCATCAACATGGAACGACTACAAAGGAACATACTTGTTGGCGTTCTTCCCTACGTCGGTTTGGTTCAACATGGCATCCCAGACACCTTCGCTGTCCTCGTACACTTGATGCGTGTCTACAGGGAAACAACGCTGTTAGGTGATGATATAAGAGATATGCGGCAGCATGGTACTGACCACACCCGCTGAAGCACGGGTCAACTGGTGCGGCTCCCCTTTTGAGGACAGTAACCTACCATGAGCAGGTAAGCAACGAGTCCGTTTCACATAAATGAGCGAGATATGAGTACAAACTCACCATCTTTTTCTTCTCTTCCTGCTTTACGTCCTCATCCTCTGGCTCATCCTCGTCGTCAATAATATCATCTTCACTCTTCTTTGCCTTCTTGCTATCCGGCTTGTCCGCTTCGGCCTCGTCGTCGCTGACTTCGTCTCGAGTTCTCTTGCCTTTACCCTTCGCTGCCTTTGAGGCAGGCTTCGACGCGGTTTTTGTGGCGGTGGCTTTGGACGCAGGTGCCTTCTTCGCCTTTAAAGCTGGAGCCTTCTTCCCTTTCCCATTCGCAGGCGCAGTAGTGTCAGCACCGTCTGCAGTATCCACGTGTGCAGGATCACCAGCGGGATCCTGGGATTGGGACGCACTGGCAGCTGCAGCCTTCTGTCGCGCACTGGAGCGCGTCGCCTTCGAAGCTGCTGGCGCTGCATTATCTGTGGTGCCACTCGTAGTGGCAGAGGCTTTCTTGCGCGGTGGCATCTTGGGTGGTACGAAGTTCAATGTAGAGTGATGGAGGCGAATGCGTCTTGTAAAGGAGGAAGTTGGGGGGTGAGGGAAAACAGGATGCACGCGACCGACGCGTCTTTTATACCCGTCGGGCCATGTGAGGGGCGCGACACGTTGGTAACGCGTGCCGTCGTTCTCGACCCTCGGCACGGTCGGGGCGTCGGGAATATTTGCTATATATGGTAACTGGCGCACATATGCTCGTCTTGGCAGTGCCCCGCTATACCATATTTGGCATAACGTCGGTCCCGACGCGGTGACTAATAGCCCCTCATGGAGAAGGCGAGTCATTGATCATAGGAGCTGAATGACCAGCTGACGGCGTACAATATAGAATTGTCACGCAGAGGAGGTATGTCTCGCGTTGTGGGGCAGAATTGAGGAGGAGGCTGGTTGAGTATGTCTGGACGGAACCTTTGCATTATGTAGAACGACAGGAGCTGCCCGCTAACTAAAGCACTGTTCACCAGACGTCCCCGAGAGGGGGAAAGCTTTTAAAGCGGATGAAACCATCCTCCCGCCGCTGACCAATTCCGCTAGCACCAATGGACCTCGACTATGACTGAGCACTAGGTGCGGCTATCATTTAATAGCTCAAGCATACATGTTCAGGAGAAAAAAAACTTACATGATTTAGGATCCCTCTTCAAGCCAAGCAAGTCGCCTTGCAACGTGTTCTGTTTGAACAGCCTCTCTGCTCGCGCGTTGAGATCAAACAGTCGCTGCGCCATACTAGGTAAAGGGTGTCCAGCTTCACTGGAAGCTAACGATAGCGCATCTTCTATTGCCACCTCCAGGGGGTGATTGTTAGCAGCATAGAGCTTGAAACTGTATTCCAATTCAGCCACGGTAGTTTCGAGGGAAGATACTTCAGAGTTATGCTGGGCTTGTCGGACCTCCTCGATACGCTCGGCCAAACGAGCGTTATCATCGCTCAGCTCTTTCAAGAGCTCGCATAACGCTGCAGCTTGTCGCATGAACACAATATCGCCAGAGTGGTTGTCAGGGAAGACGTCGACGTGGTTTATGCCAGGGTCCCTCGAACCCTTTTCAAGGTTGACGTCGTTCGAGTGAACTGGCGTCGGGTCTACAGTGATATATTAGACATTCAGCATCACCACCGCTTGTTCACTACCCACCTTCGCGAGTACAGCTAGGTGGTGACGGGCAACCCGATGGCTCGCCACCCACAGCAGTATCCGAAGGACTTGTAGGTGATTTGACCGCGGCGCGTTTTTCGCATTGTCTACACTTATGCTGATCATGATATGGCTTCGGAGGTACGTCGCCTGGTGAAGCCGAAGCCCCTCAGCTTTGTTATCCGAAGTGGGACTAGTATTCTGAGGGTGTATAGGTGGCATGCTCGCTTTCAGTAACTCATACTTGACGTAAAGAGCTGCAAGCTCAGGCCGCTGACAAGGCAGTAAAAGGACCGTATCGTTTGGTCCTCCGAGCATCAAGATTGCTCTAGCAGCATGAGCCTGTAAAATGTACGGTCATTAAATCCCATTTCAACATCATTATTGGGCGTATGCACTCACTATATCGACCTCCACTAGCTCCAGCCACTCTGCCTGCAAGCTGGCCCAACCGAGGCCATGTCGAGAGTCTATATATTACAAACTAATAGGATTACTATTACGATCGCCGCTAGTGGCTGAAATTTTTCATCCCATTATGGTAACTCGCGCCTTTCGAACATTCTTCACGTGACAACTGACGCTGGCTGATGGACTGTCAACACCGCTTCCTCTTGAAATGTTTCGTTCGCTGGTAATTCCCTTTTATATACAAAACATTCCTACCACCTACCGCTAACGCAATAGTAATACCTTTCGTTTGCTAGTAGCTCCTAGAGTGAGAAGCTTCTTGAGTCGTGCGATCGCTTCGACGTACGCTTGAGTTGCAGCGACAAGATCGCTGAGAGCAGCACATGGTTGGGGCATAGTTTGTTGGTGGCAATATTGGCCAGACGGCAGACAAGATGGGAGCAGCAGAGCAACCAAGTTAAATAGAGTCACTGTGCGTGCCATCACCGTGACAGTGCGTAGCCGAACATACTGAAACGAGCGCTAAAACGTTAATCAATTGCCAGTCATGTCGTTCTTTCTACTAACCGTCAATCGCTGAATTTTGGTGATGAGTTTGCATTTGACCATGGAGGTCGAGAAGAGAAGGGACAAGTACAACCAGTGTCCGACAAAAAATCATTTTTCGCTACACAGTTACATGTACCGTGAAAGTCAGAGTCCGCAGCGAGTGCGCTAACTCAGCGGTCTCGCGATGCGATTGTACCTCTCTTGAGCTTCAAGTAATCATTCAAGAGGACTGTACTCTAAAAGAAAAAGATATCAGCGTTGGATTCAGTTAGCGTACTATGACGGACAGCGAATAACTCACTGGATGAACCACCTCTGATCGGCAGCGACGCAGTTGCCACCATGCGCGTTCTGCTGAGACTGGCAATTAAACGCGACGTAGTCAAGCACCGCAGACTAACGAAAGAGAGGGCGGTTAGAGGTATTCGGAAAGAGGTGCTGATAGACATACCCAATCGGTGCGACAGTATGTGAGGGCGACGCTGTCTTGGTTGACGATGAACGTCTTGCAGCTTCGGTACTGCATCGTGATCGTCGATGTGTTTAACGCTGGATCTAGTTGGAACAAAGCACCAATGTTCTGGCTGTCGTAAAGTAGTGCGTCCGTGATGACATGGCATTCGTTAGGATCTGGTCCTCCACCGGAAGGAGTGAAGCAGTTGGTATTGCCTGCAGTCGCGTTACAGTCAACCGCTGGAGTATATTGCACGGATCGAGAGGTTACATTGAGCTCCACAAACATTGTTGCTCTGGCGAGGCAAGAGTTGAGAGTCCAAGGCCTGGGGGAAACCATCGCACTGGACGACTTCGGCATGAACATTCTTGTCCTTGCCGATGTACGTCGAGATGGTCTTCTGGCCTTTACATTCGCGGAGATCTGGAATAGTAGACGCAAGGAGGGGTGTTGCGGTGAAAAGGAAGGCAATCAATGCAACGTGAAGAGAATGCATGGCGGAGGGGGTGGTTAGAGAAAACACAACGAGGGCATGTTCGGAGAGCATGATGGACATTTCATGATGCCTATAAGCCTGTTCGGAGCGCTCACTGGACAAGGCTGCCTGCGTCAACCATTAAGAGAGTACTCAGCTGGAACAGCACGAGACGGAGCGCGTCCGAAGGTAAACCTGCCAAGACCATGATGTCGCACCATCTGGGTATAGCAGAAGAAGGTACTGTAGCTTTGCGCCATGCCACGAAGGCCAGTTTTGCCCGGAGCGACCATTCCAAGGGCGCTTGGCTGGGTCAGCAGAACATGCTTGTGGGGTTCCATGTTTGACGCGAATCCACCGCGTCTTGTGACTCGTCCAACGCTGCACGTCGTAATCGGTGAAACGAAGCCGTCGCAGTATCACGCGCCACCCTCCAGGCAAGACCAGCGGTGAACGACCTGCAGTCTATGAAAGAAGTACTTCAGCAGCTCGCAAACGGGATGCACGATGAGTGAAGGGCTGATAAACATGCACACACCTCGTCCTTTAATCGTTTTCGCTTTAATCAGAGCGATGTACTCACAAAGACACAAAGTAGTGCTGCAACGCACCTGCGTACGCGGAACAGTGCGTCCCTGGACCCTAAACTCAAAGCCTCCTGCGTTTCATTTCGTTATCAAAGAATCAGGCGATATTGTGGACATCTCCGCCAAATGAAGTTCGAATCCATTGTACCAGAAAACGAAAACTCACCACCCGCTGCATAAATAGCATCTGAAGTTGGTGAATGATGCGGCATGTTTGTTCGAAACGATACTGTGGTTCACCTGAGGAGATAGCTTTACCGGACATGCTTCATGTGTGCGGCGATTATGATCGCCAGATACTGGATGCCGTCCACCACAGGCAGGACGGGTGGAGATGAAGAGTGGCATTGCCGCAGTACACGTGGTAGCTGCAACGTAGACATCGCACTGCGTAAACCCTCAAGGAGAGAGAGAGAGAGAGTCGTTAGTCGTAATCACTAATCCATCCTGTAGACAACATATGAGCATCGACAGTAGCCTGTGGATTGTAAGACTTCAAGTTGCAGGTGAGAGTGAACGTCAAAGGGTACTTTGATTACATGATTACATAAGCAGTGGCTGCATACAAAGTTGCCTTTTCAAGCTACACAGCATATTGGAATAGACTGCCTCGAGGACAATGGCAGGACGGCGGCATGGACAATCGTTTTGGATGAAAGTCTAAACGGTCTATAAAGCACATGCCTCGTCTGGAGGATTGGGTCTCACCTTGAACCTCCTTTGCTCTTGACGAGCCTTTCCCGCCTCTCACTCTCCCAGTGCATGTCACAATGCACTCCGTGATATTCCTTGCCATTTTCTTCTTCGTTTCGGCAGTAAAGCACGTTGCTGCGCATGGATATGTCGGTCAGATCGCGATCGACGGGACCTGGTACGCTGGCAATGTGCCGAACAACTACGCAGGTGAGCACGACGGTGGTAATACGAGCTGGGGTCTGTCTGACACGAGCCATATAGGCCCGAGTCCCATTCGTCTGGTAGACGACATCGGACCTGTGAAAGGAGCCTCAAACCCAGACATTATCTGTGGACTCAATGCCACCAAGGCGGAGATGGTCGTACCTGCGAATCCGGGTAGTGTTGTTAGCATCCAATGGGTAGGCGGTGCAGGCCAAAACGTGAGTTTGTGATCTCTCCATCGCTCGCCAGCTGCTGACCGTCTTCCAAAGTGGCCACACGAAGTCGGTCCTCTCATGACCTACTTGGCATCGTGCGGGAATACTCCCTGCGACCAATATGACCCAACAAACGCACAGTGGTTCAAGATTGACCAGTTGGGCAAGGAAGCAGACGGTAGCACGTGGTATATGGCAGAAATCATGAGTGAGTCTCCGTCATTCCTGTAGACACTCCATACTTACAAACGTGTGCACCAGGTAATCGCGACGCATACGACGTGACCCTACCGCAGAACATTGCTCCCGGTGGCTATCTTATGAGACATGAGGTTCGTCAGCATCGTAGCTAGTCAAAGAGACGCATCTAATATCGTGCGAAAGCTCATTGCCCTGCATCTGGGTACCTCGCTGGGAGGTGCTGAATTCTATCCCATGTGTCTACAACTTCAAGTGGGCGGCAGTGGCAACGGCAGTCCTCAGCCCCTGGTCTCATTCCCCGGAGCCTACAACGACAACGATCCTGGTATTTTCGACCCCAACGTACGTCAGCCGCTACCGTATCCAGCTGCACGTTTTCTCACTCTCCATCGTATAGATCTATGACCCTGGCTCCAACTATACGTTCCCCGGGGGCCCCATCGCGAACCTAGCAGCGCCCGCTCAGTCGATGGCCCCAGCCCCTTCTAGCATTCCGCCATTCCCCTCCGGAACAAGCATCACAAACGCGCCCGCAGATGCCACGCAGACGACTGGTGCACAAGGTGAACCAACACCATCTCCAACTTTTCAGCCGGCGCCGACAGGGGCTACCGATTCCAGCGGCTCTGGCACAGGATCGTGCATGCTCAAGGCGAGAAGCGAGACCGGTAACCAGAGACGACATTCCAAGCGTTTCATTAAACGTATGATACCGCACTTATCGCACTGAGGTCGAAGCATCGACGATCAATTGAGTCTCAGCAGCTTAGTTCTGCGGAGGCTAAGTTATTCTTGGGTGGTCTGCATGCCTGAGTGTGTGCTCCGGCGGAACTGGTTAAATGCAGAGGGCGCGCAAGTCGGGGCTGCATTGGAATGCTTCCGCGCTGGTGTTGGTCGATCAGTGGCTATGGTACTCGCGACCAGTGCATTGCGGGGTGCTGAGCCTTGTGAAGAGGTTTATGTTATCTATCTATGTATTGTAACAATAGGATAAACAGGCATGCAAATATACAGAGCAGCTATGTTGGCTGATGCGATGTGTAGTTGGCACACATGAGAATTGAAGGGAATTCGCGAAAGGGCCAGCGAGATGTGACCAGTGCGTTCATCGATCGTAGCAAGAACTATGGGATTATCACCGTCAGCTTTTTGCAATATATAACACAACCTGAGAAGTTGTACAGGAGCCCAAGGCATAACGTCTTTGTGCCTCAGACTCCTGT
Organism: Cytidiella melzeri; assembly: GCA_022592445.1. Taxonomy (NCBI): domain Eukaryota; kingdom Fungi; phylum Basidiomycota; class Agaricomycetes; order Polyporales; family Irpicaceae; genus Cytidiella; species Cytidiella melzeri. The sequence goes on along the minus strand of JABYQR010000045.1, from coordinate 155,940 downwards.
AAGGATTTAAGCTCACATTGGTAGATCACTGAGTAATGCTAGAAGTGTGGCACTGATAATATGCGGCATTATAAACAACAGTGAGCTACCAATGTGAGCTTTAATCCTTACAATGAATGAATTCAAAGAAATGACCCTCCGGTGTGAGCGACAATGGGTGCGGAGTCAAAGTGCTGCCGTACCGCCGGCAGACGAACTTGGTTACCTAAATTAGGGTGTACCGCCGGCTACAGCGCCTGATGTCAAGTCCCTCCACGAACAACCATAGACTATTGACTGCCTACCTCCCATGACAGGTACCTGAACAAAAAATAATCCCGGGTCTTTCTTAATATGGAGAGTGAATACATGTGGGTTTTTTGAGTTCGCCAACCGCTGGATGTCTGACGAAATGATGACAGAATTCTCGGACAACAGCATTGGTTGAAACTGGAGGATTCCTTGGCGTGGCGGTGGAGGTACAGACACCTCTACTACTCAAGATTGGCCTGGATTTGATGTGGGGTGTTTGCATCTGGCGCATATGACGGTTTCAACCTGAATTCTGGTTGAAACCGTCATATGCGCCAGATGCAAAGTGATCGGTGCCGGCCAGCCGCATTTGGCTATCCCGCCCACTCTTCGTGCTTCTCGCGGAAATGCGAGGCCTGCATAAGAACCCAGCGAGTTGTGCTGGTCTGTCTGCTCACCCTTCTCATCTGCGAAACCCATCTTCACCATGTCTATTCTACACCTTCCGTACGACGACTCTGCTTTCATGCATCAGCGCGGCTCGACGTCGTACGACATGGGCACTACTATCGACATGAGGACCTCCTCATTCCTCCCAGAGCAATATCTTTTTGATCAAATGCTACATCCGCTGGCTTCGATGTCAGCCTCTCAATCCATGCCCTACGACATTCCTCATGGCTTTGCGCCCTCACACTACCACTTGAGCTCTGTCCCGTACGAGCTGCACAACCTGGGCAACTCTCATCACCAGCCACCCTCTAGCCTCGATTGGACCGAGACGACCCCTCGGACTCACTACCCAGAACCGCCGTCGTCGTCAACGCAGGTCTTCCCCTCTACGTCGATATCTCAGCCGTCAATCTTCGTGTCCCCGTCGTCTCATTCTGTCGCTCCAACCGCTACACCAGCGACTGCTCAGCTCTCTGCACCTCCACCACCACCATGGACGATGTCGGGCTCGTTGGATCCGTCTACCGGCATCTACCAGATTGCACCTGAGCACCCTCGTATTCGTACCGCTCAAGCCTGCGAGAAGTGTAGAGGAAGAAAGGCAAAGGTATGTTTATTCCGCCTCTCGGCTTTAAATTACAGTACTGACCTTCCGTCTAGTGCAGCGGAGAGCATCCCGCCTGCGAGCGATGCCGCGTTCGTGGTCTGAGGTGTGAGTACGCCCCCGAGCGCAAAATGCGAGGCCCGAACAAAGTGAAGCGCAAGGTAGTCGACCAGTCGCGCAAGGACTCGCGTAGGATCTCTGTTGCCTCGACAAGCTCTGAAGCCTCGACGCTGTCATTCGCCTCCTCGGATGCGTCGGCGGCTGACCTTTTGACACCCACCGCCGCTGCGTCGGACTCTCGGCCAAGCTCAGCCTCGAGTTCGAGCGCATCTTCCCCTAACGGTTCTCCTGGCATTCAAGTTGTACACACTCCAGCTGCTCGCCGGCTCGGTCGCCCTCGACCTGGTCACATCGACCTCTCGGGCACCAAGTTGTATGATCAGATCCCCCTGTCGTTCGTGCCACAAGATGATACCTTCGCCTACGACGTCAACCCCTCTCGTCGTTCGTCTTTGCCCTCCTCGCTGGCAGACTCTTTCTCCAATCAGTCCTTAGGTCGCTCTCCTTCACTCGGACAGGTGTATACCCCATCACGTGAATTAGACGTCATTGACGCGAGCATCCAACGGTGAGTACGCTTGGCTTTCCGAACCCCTGAGAAAAACGCTCATTTCACACCACAGTCCTCGGTCTAACCCTATTCAACTTCACCACTCTTTCCACATGCCCCTCGCGCATGAGGCTTTCAGCAGAAGCGGTTCCGACCTCTCCATGTCTGCTCCGCTCACTCCTCTCAGCATGCGACCCAGCGGCGCGGGATTGATGTACCCTATGGATTTCCCCGCAGACTCTCTCGACTTTTCTGGCCTGGACTCACACCTCGACATGACGAACGTCGACGCATGGGACAGCGTCGGTGCAGACATCAACATCACCCCTCGTGTGACTACCGACGGGCACGAAAAAAGCTTTGCCAGTTTCGAAAGCCAATTTATTCATAATTAATGTCTTGCGCTCTGATTTGTTCTTGCTATCGTTGCCTCTCTCGCTTTCCATCCAGTATACGTACGCGTGTCTATGTGCCGAACAGTCCTGTATTTCTACATTGCTCCCATCCAGTATACGTACGCGTGTCCATGTGCCGAACAGTCTTATATTTCTACATTGCTCCCATCCAGTCATCGTATATAATATAATTCCTATGTTATTGATTCCGCTACTTGTTTTTAATATGCCTTGTATCGTACATGCTGCCAGTGTCAATAATCCATTTGCAACAAAGGGCAATTGCTCCTCAGCTATCTGGCCCTTTCGCACATGTAGCACATGGAGTCACTGAAGATCTGTCTGGCTTGGACCACTTCGAGGCCGGAATTAGAACATGCGCTGTGAAATTGATCGCCGACATGACCGATGTGCCCACTCTAGATGACCACATAGCAGCCGTGTAGCTGTATCGACCATACCACCTAGGGGCTGTGTATGCCGACCGCGGCAGCTTGGACCAACCCGACAAAAAATGGTGCCCTAGAGATCTGTGAGGTGAGCCTAAATCGAAGTGTTGGATTTGAACATACACAATTTACCTAACGTCTTGAATTCCAGCGGTGCCAGTATCTCAACAACGAGATGAAGACTGCAGGAACCAGAAACCGGGTGCAGTACAATGTGAGCAGGTTTTATTTATGCTTCCGATTGTTTATACATACCCCACGTGTAAAACCTTGGGGTCTGCAGTGGCCCGACTTAGATTGATTCGCATCGCAGCTAGCGTTATTTCACGTTAATCTGGAATCCGATGGATCGTCATCGGGTGCGTTACTGTTGTTGCGGCTGACAGCATTTGAGAAGGTTGAAAAAAAAATTAAAGCCGCCAAGACAATGAGCGGTGGAAATGACGTTGTGAACTCGCCTTGGGTTTTGCCAACGGAGGAAAGAGAACATTTCCACAGTGTGTCGATGCACGCACAGTGACGGTACTTTGCGTGCCGACGCGACAACTTCGCTGTTGCAGGTTTGCCGGGCCGAAACACCAAAACGCCACAAAGCCTCTGTTATCAGTGACCGCCAAAATTGCACTTGTTGTGGTGGCTTACAATGTACGCACAGGCTCCAGCTCTGTCACAGCCTGAGAGTATGCTTTCGGTCTTGTAGTAGACGCTTTAACCAAAATCGCAGACCGAAGCTGCACCCGCCCGTATGCCACGCCTTTGCTCGCATCGTTCGAGCGGTTGAACGTGCCAGTGATTGATTTGATAGTTTATTGTACATGTTACATCTATATATACATCGACATCTAGTTAGCTAGCTGCCACCACGTCGCATCTGTTACCCTTCATATTGTGTCTTTGTACATTGTGATGTTTTGCGCCTCCCTAGTCCCAGACAATCGGAGCAGAGTACCGCGTCCCAAACTTGCCCTCTTGTTTCGCCTTGATCTCTGTAGTCGGTCAACCACAACGCATGGTCAGCACACATACACTACCCAGTCATAGACCACAACACAGAGTACTCACGCAATGCCAAATGTTTTGAATAAAACCTGCAAGATGCAAAGTTCCCCATCATGTACCACGCGTTCTCTACTCCAGGTCCTAGCTCACGCCACGCCGTACGCAAGTCTCCGTCGCTGTTCAGACCCCAGATTGGCGTCAGTTTTTTCTCATAGGTTGGTCCGAGGATGGAGAGGAGAGGCTTGCGATAATCGTCAAACCTGAGCAAGCCATGCAAGTCAATAACAGTCTCGTACTGAGAGTCGGGGCGTAGACGTACCCAGTGGCGAACAGTATAACGTCTGCCTCGATCTCGCTCCCGTCTTTGAATTTGAGCCCGCGCGGGGTGTAGCGCTCGATCTCGGTCTTGTTCTTGATCTTGATTTTACCGTCAATAATCTTCTGGCACGCGCCAACATCTGCCAAAGACACGCGTCATCAGCAAAAAAACCACGAGATACGAGCTTGGACAGGGAGTTGCTACCAACCGAGATAATATCCTCCCGCCCTCTTCAGCGCAAGGAACAAGAATCCGGACCCCTCGTCGCCGTCATTGAGGGAATATCCAACCTTCTCCAGACCTTCTAGCAGCTCTTTGTCCAACTGTGCAATTTCCTGCGTCTTGCGCTGCGCAAAAAGTTTCGCTAGGAAGATCGGGAAAGAGTTCTCCAGCCTATCGGCTATTTCAGTGGGAGGGCCATTCTCCCAGTACGTTGCTGTAAACGATATGAGATTGGAAAAGAGGAAAAGAAAAATAGCATTGGCTTACGCTTGTAGAGTATAGGACAGGCGTTTTTGGCTGTCAAGACGTATGTGGAGCTACGCTGAAACATTGTCACGTCTTTCGCACGATGTCAGAGATTGTACCTGGGGCGTAAACAATAACGTGAGACGTACCAACACCATGGTCGGCGTAGTCAGAGGCGATGTCGTGCGCTACCCAGGAGATTTTCATGAGGACAGGACATAAGCTCCATGGGTCAGAAAACGCACCAGATACGCAGGCACCAACGACAAAGACCTTCTTTCCAATATGGTCTCTGGCAGATCGATGTGCCGTCGAGTGTAGAACTTGACCTTGGAACTCTTCCTGCGTGACTTTGAGTGTACGAGTTGTGTGACCGATGAAGTTCACTCACTCGGCCAGGATACACTGGCATGTTCGGTTTCCCTGCACCCAGCCCGAGGGCAAACACGACATGATCAACGTGGAATATGCGTTCAGTCCCATCTCCTCGTTTCACTGTGACATTCCATTTGTTGTTGTCAGCTGATTTTGAAGCGTTGGTTACGGTGGAGGAAGTCCAGATATTGAGCTCCATGGCTTGCGAGAAGGATTCTAGCCAGTCGGCAACCTACAATGGAAACCATGTAAGAAATGGCGGGACGAAAATTTCCCCATTGAAGATAACACGAAGCTACCTTTTGGGAGGGCGCGTAGACGGGCCAGTTGGGTGGAAAGCTGGGAACGCCATGTAAGGGGACAACAAGGAGGACGGCGAGGAGAAACGTACGGAAGATACGGCATATGTGTGAGCCCTATGGCAGTCAATACATGCGATACGGAGAGTCCAATCCTGACTCACAGACTGGGTCGTGCAAACACAGTGCTTCATATCTGTTCCTCCAAAGGTCTCCGATCCTCGGATTCTTTTCGATAAGTAGATGAGACGTTCCGAGCATCCTCAGCCTAGCCGCGACATCCAGGCCACTTTGCCCACCACCTACAATGAGCACCTCCGGATCGGTACCCTCGAACTCCTGCTCCTTCCTACGTTGTTCGAGCCATTTTCCGTGACTGGGATACGGATTTCTGAGCTCTCCGATGCGCTCCGGAAACCCTTTCAATCCTTCGAGGTTGGTTGCGACAGCCAGAGCGCGCCATCCCGTCGGTGTAGGTACAAGACGGACGACAGCCCGACCGGTAGCGACATCAGTCTCAAAGTCGAACTGAGTGCATACCCATCCAACATCAGACCAGGGCTGCTGCCATTGGGCATCAACGAATCCAGTGATGGTTAGTTTGGCCTCTTCCAGGCGATCTGTGAGGAAAGTCTGGATCTTGTCAGCGCCAAAGAAGGTACGAAGGTCCCAGGTGAGAGCGAAGAGATCCTTCCACCAAGGCTTGTCGTGCAGAGTGGCGAGAATAGCTGGAACATCTTTCGCTGAGACTGCTGCCGAGAATGAGGCGAGCCAGTCCTTCGCGATCTTGTCGGCGTCGACATCCTTGGGATCTATAGTCTGTACACCGAGGTTGTCAAAGGTGGGGAGGAAAGCACCCTCTGGAACTGCTGTTGTCGAGACCATGTTAGTGCGGGTAGCGACGATGTTGTTGCGTAAAGGGACTTGCTAGGGACGCAGCTTTATAGATTGCGACTGTCGGTGACCAGATGACGAGCTGATAGTATCCCAGGTGCAAAAACTTGCAAATCTTGTCACATTCGCGATTCGTCACGTCTCGTCACGTAGCTGCTAGGCTAGCGGCCTCCGGCTATCCTCAACTGTGCTGCCTGTGCTGCCTGTGATTCTGTCTATAGGAAATCAGTCGGGTCAAGCACTGCATGTACAAGGTAAAACCGAAGTGAGAGTCTAAGCTACGGCCGACAATCTTGGACGTCGTACTGACCTAGATGTTTGGATATGGACTTGCGTGCTAGTAGGTGCAACGAAGATTATAGCAGCGATATAGCCAGGACTAGATGAGCTGCTTTGATAGCTATAAGCAAGCATGGTGCCAGCAAGGTGCAAGGACGAGGAATTCGTGGTCGATGTCAGGACGAAGGCTGCCGCGGCGCGGAATATTACAGCTGTACAGCGAGTGTCACGAGATCACCAGCACATCCCTCTAGCACGGCCACAATGTACTACTTCCCGCTATTAATGCGGATATGGCTGCGCAAGGGGTCTATGAATTGATAGAGTGAGAGTATAAAGGGGTAGCTTGGAGGCCTGGGGCATCGATGGCACGTCCAAGAGCTAATTGGACTGCATGGTGCATTTGTGTTTGAAGGGAACTCGGAAATTGACATCGTCTGCCAACGAAATAGACTTGCTACAGCAAACATACGAATGGTATGCGTGAAAATCCATACAATCCTGGTCGCGAGCTCTAGTATTACATTCAAAAACCATTGATCAGCGGAATTCGTGAAAGTGTTCGAGAAGGATGGTGGCAAGACGCAACCTCTGTAGAGACAGGGCGTATAGTCCCAAGGTTGGATATATAGCGATGCACATGCCCTCCGAGTCGAGCTCGACAACCGCACCTCAGGGAAAATGCTTTTGTAACAGCGCATGAAGACGCGTGAGCGGTCGCCAGAGCTTCGCGCTTTCGCCTCACAACGGTTCGCTAGCTAGGTAGAGTGTATGTTGCAGATTAGACATAAACTTGCACGTATTCTTCGAGCAATAGATTCTACTCACAAATAATCGTGCTGGCCACAAGTTAGGCAGGTTGCTGGCAAAACGCAACGCGAAGCTTGAGATGTAGTATACCTGTGCGCTTTGTCAGTATTTCTCTCACGGGCCCTTTCGTATCATCCTTCATCTTCAGATCCCATAATCTGCAAGAGCTTTGTAGGTCAGTAAGAAGACAGCTGTTGAGGAGACAGAGGAATCAATCTGCAGACATGGCACGACCAAGCGAAGCAGACATTTTGGGCATGCAGACCGCATACGAGTACGCTCTCCAGGGTGCAAAAGAGGGCGGAATACCCATCGGTGCTGCGCTTTTCCTGAGCGACCTCGCTGCAGAGGCGGGGCAGAAAGCAAGAAAACTGGGTGGAGGCAGGAACGAGCGGATACAAAAGGGATCACCGACGCTGCATGCGGAGATATCAGCATTGGAGAGCGCAGGGAGACAAGCTGCTAACGTGTATAGAAAATGCACAATGGTCAGTCGCACGAATCGATATCTACCTCAGCATGCATGTGTGCTGAATATCATCAATTGCGTCTAGTATACAACGCTCAGGTGAGCCTCAGCCTTGTCTAAGAGCGAGACAGGACGTATCTGGAGATCGACACGTTTTGTGCAGCCCTTGTAGTATGTGTTCCGGTGCCATCTTGTTGTACGGCATTCCGCGCGTAGTCATAGGGGAGAACAAGAACTTGGTGGGCGAAGAAGACCTGCTAAGAAGTAGAGGGGTAGAGGTTATTGTCTTGAATGATAAAAGATGCGAGGAGCTAATGAGGAACTTTATTCAAGAGCATCCCGAGGTGGGTAGGTTCAAAGGCCAACATGAGTTGCTCATCAACTGTCTTAGGAATGGAATGAAGACATCGGGAAGACAGCAGAGCAACAAGACGACTCAACGTAGTGAAATTACTCGGTATGAGGACTTTGAGGTTCAGTACACAGTACAGAAAGTGGTTCTCATATCCGCTCTGCAGCCGAGATGTAAAGCACTAGCATTCGAATTCAGCATTATCGTCTTTCCGTGACAGAAAGGCAGGCGTACCATTATTCCCTCTGATGAACGCGTCCCCATAACGGTTCGTCACAGACCCATTGACATGCTCTTCAGTCTGCTCGAGCGCGATGTTCATGTAGCCATCCAAGCACGAAAGGATTCCTACCCAATAGTACATCAGATATGACTCCCCAACATTCTCGTATACATACCTTTATAGTCTACACCAGACGTCAGCCGCACCACAACGTGTTTTCCAACGACGCCTTTCAAAAAATCTGTGGGCGAACCTGTCGACGTTTGTGGCGGGGGTGGGGGAGGAGATGTTTCTGACGGCTGAGGTGGCGGAGACTCCTCCATTGTAGATGCTGGACAAAGCTGAAATGAGAGGACTTTCAAGTTAGCAGAGGTGGGCGCTCGATGTTCGCGACTTCCTAAGGCGCATCAATTCCCGCCGTATACGTTCCTAATCAGGAAGAAGTCGGCTCTCTTCGGCCGCTGCGAGTACTGACGTCGGCGGCAGCGCCGTTTTAGAAATCGACGATCATCTCACACGAAAACCGTTGTTTCCCGCCAGCTTTGCCCTCAAAGGGACACCTTCTTGATGCCGAGCCTGTAAAGTCCGACGCCTTTATGTGCATGATCAACGTGCGGCTTGCCTCAACCCCCATAGGACTAGGAACTTAGTTACCTACGAGCATGGACGGTCGCCAACGGTACGACCCACGACTAGGCGACGAATCCGTGTACGACAGCGAGGCCGAAGAAGTACATGTGCATCCGAATGGTACCAGTCCTCTACGACCTAATTCTTCTCAACATCGACACCCGGAGCGTGGGCGGAGCAAGTCGCGACGTCCAGAGAAACATGTCAGGCTCGATGTAGAGCCGTCTCAAACTCGGGCTGGAGAGGGCCGCGGGGAGGACGTCGACCTCGAGAGAGGGACGAGCGACGCAACAGCAGCGGAGGATATTCCTCAATGCGAGGAATGTATTGGCAGTCGCGCAGACAAGCAGGAAGCTCACGCCAACGACTCAGATGACTCCAAACCCAAACCGACGACTCGAACGCAGCGATTGTCGAGAGCAGGTATGGCGCTGGTGCGCAAGATTCCGCTGTTAGGCTCCGTTGATCTGAGCTGGGTGTCGAACAACTTGACCTGGTCGAAAATAAAGCCGGCCTTACGATGTGCTCTCCTTGCGTGGGTTAGCTTGCTATTTGTCGTGATCGCAAAACTGGAAGTTATGCTAGGCCAGGTAATTCTCATTCTTTCGACATCCAGCCATTGGTCTCGCGCTGACTGACCGGCAGGCGAGCTTCTTGATCCTTATAGGTGAGTGGCAGCAGCCAAAGAAATTTACAAAGCTGACCAGAACAACAACACAGCGGCAATTCTCATGCCGCCTAGTGCTCCTTTCATTGCGGTACTCGAGCAAGAGATTTTACTCATGATTTTGGTCACCATCTCATGGGCGTAGGTCTGAGCGGTCCACTACCTTCTACATTCCATTGACTACATTTTCTCAGGTGGTCTTGTTTAGGTTTGTTCCTTGCGAACCTCACGAGGGTTAATGTCGTCCCCGCGGCATCGCTCTCCGATATTCGCTCGGGCCAGTACCTCGAAACGGCGCCTTCCGTCATTCAAAGCCTCTTCCTCTTCTTCGGCAGCACGTTCTTCCTCTACCTCAAAGGCAAACGTGGCCCTGGTCCGTTCTTTCTCCCAACAATTCTGGCGTGCATCTGCCTCGACGTCTGTTTGTGCACAGCTGCTCTCTGGCCGTACGCGTTTTATGATATCGGTAAACTGGTGGTTATACCATTGGCCCTTCACAGCGCACTGGCGATTTTTTTCGCTGCTACGTTCTTCCCATCAACCGTTACAGCCCAATATACGGCATCTATTCGCGCAGTGTTGGACCCTATCTCAACGTTCCTTGATGAGCATCGCAAGATTCTGCAGATGGATCCGTCCTCGGAGGAGTTCTCTGCGGCTGTCGGCGCTGTTGGTGGGTTATTGAACAAGTCAGAGGGCGGTTTGGCAACAGCAGCCACTTGGTACAGGCTGCTTGAAAGGGATATTGTATGGGGGCGATTCGCCCCCGCTGACGTTGGAGGGCTGCACTGGTCGGTGAGGAGGATCGTCACGAGAGGCAATGGTATGAACGTATTCTTCACGCTGATCGAGCCTACCAGGGAGAAGTGGCCTCAGACTCCAGCCCCCAGCGGGCCCGGGACTCCTGTCAGATCAAGGGCGGCGTCACCTACTGCGTCCTCGCGTAACTCGTTCATGCAGCCGCAAAATGCTGAAGACGAGAACAACTCGATCGCACTTACAAATCTGCGCCGTTCAAAGGTACCTTCAAAACCGTCATCCGTGAGACTGGAACGGCACGACACGAACGATTCAGCGGCGCGCAGACGTCTCACAGGGCATCGCGATGCCGACGGAACGATGTCCCCTTTGCACTTGACTTCGACTCGACACTTCCATGATCTCTTCCACAGACATCGTCAGACCCGTGTCCGTTCACCCGACCACGATGACCACATGCATCTCTCTCTTTTGCAGATGGCGCATTCGCTGTCGTTTCCCTCGATGCCGTTCTTCGATCACCATTTTCAAGGTGGAGGTAGCGAGAGCACCGTTGGAATGTTTGAGTCCCAGCGGTATCTTGCTTTGGAGTCTACGCGGCTTTCGAGTAATGAATCCCCTGAATTGACCAACCACTTTGTGAAATTGCTGGGAGAAGCGTGCGACGGGATGCTCGAGGAAAGTCAGAAGGGACTGGAACAAATCAAGGTGTGGCTTGCAGGCGTCAGAGCAGGGAGATGGGAGAGCAAAGGGCAGGTGGAGAAAAGGCGAAAAGAGACCTTGGACTGTTTGGATGGTGTCAAGAGTGAGCTCGATGCGGAAATAGATAGGTTCAGGAAGGATACCAGGTGAGGGACACTCCCACAGGATGAAGCGATAATTTACTTCATGCACGATGTCGCTGATATAATTGGCAGGCTTCGGGTACTTGATCCTTATAGGGTTGCATTCGATCCGAAGCACCAGCATGGATCTGAAGCTGCCTTCGAAGCTCCTCCGCATAAATATCTCTTCCATTGCTACATGTACGAGTTTCATACTCTGCAACTCGCAACATTGATATCTGGTGCAGTACGTTTCACTTATTGTCAGTCATGCCATTTGTTCACGTCTTACTCTGAATCCATAGCTCGGTGATATCATTAATCTCGAAAAAGAGCGAAAGGAAGCAAAGCTGTGGATAACCTCCACGTTCCTGCTATGGTGGAGGACCAGTTGGAGCGGATCCATGTACACGGACCCAGCGGACGACGAAGATCCTGGTACGGGCGACAGCTGATTGCGTGTGAATTGCAACTTATGTGTTCATTGTCTCCAGATGTTGTTCAATACATGGACCCAGAAGGTGGAGATTACCCAGATCTCGGAGTGACAAAATCTCGCGATCCGGATGCACTCCCTCCTTCCAACTTATTTGAGTTGGTGATGCTCTGGCTTTACAAAGGTTTCGCAGCGTTAGGTGGAGGAAACGTTGTCTTTGCCGTAAAGGCTGGCTTGTTGACAGGTACAAATGACAAACATTCCACGCACAGTTGATTGTTAACGCCTATTGGTAGTTGCTTTGAGTTTACCTTACCACTTCAAGAGCTCTGCTGCCTTTGCATACGGCAAGTCATCTCACAACCTTTATGATTACACGCCTTTGACGCTGTTTCTCTCTCGACAGAGCAGCATCTCACATGGGCGATGTGAGGCTCCTCGCTGCTGCGTAAACTAATCCGCTGACGGTTATATCCAGCTTCATTGGTCAATTTACCATAGCCCGCTTTAGGGGCGACACGACGTTTGGATTTATCGCTCGTATCGTCTCGACATTTTTCGGTGGACTGCTCGGAACGGTTCTCTGGTAGGTGCAAAGCTTATGTTTAGGCCTTACACAATTGCTTACGTTGTGCTTCTAGGTACATATCTGCTGGTGATGGGAAAGGCAACGCGTATGGGTTGGCCGCTGTCACCGCAGTGTCATTTCCGTTTGTATTCTATGCGCTGCTTTACTGGCCCATTACACCTACCTCGAAAGTCATAGTAAGTCCCTCTGGTCCCACAACAGCGTTGCTGTACTGAACAATCATACTCTCACAGTTCTTCGTGACTGCAACTGTGGTACGCACGAATCTATCAGTCAGCTGCGTAAAATATATGCTGAGCTAGCGCCACTCTATGCGATTATTGTAGATCATTGGCTTCTCATGGCAAGATGCACATTTCCCCGCAGGTTTCATCTACTTTGGAATCAACGTTTCCTGGGTATGTTCATCTATTTTCTCTGCTATGCGTGGTGTTCATATTCTCATATCCAGAGGCGTTTCGTTCTTGTGACCGCGGGAGTTACGGCTGCATTGTGAGTCACACGGCGGGGAGTGGCTCTGGCTTTGGACGTATAGTTTGTATTCACGGTCGATTCTGACCATCCTTTGTTCGTACAGCTTGGCCTCATTCTTGCCTCCAGCTGTCACCCTTCGTCGATACCAAAGACACATGATGTCAACGACAGTTGCGGAGCTTGGATCCGTATACTGCGCGGTGCTATCTTTTGCAAACATACAGGGTGCCCATGAGGTAGACAAAGGCACTATTATACAGAGCCTGATTGATATCCGGATGAAGCTGAAGAGGTCTCTTGTGCTTCGCACTAATATAGTGTATGAGGTGAGCTGCGTTTTCATTCGAGCCTTGCGCATGGACATCGTTCATATCACTTCTCGTCACCTATGATATACACCAACGCTGACTGTGATCTTCTCTGCCATTATGTAGATCTCTCTCAGAGGGAGATGGCCGGCAGATCGTTACCAGAGGATATCAGAGATACAGCTGTGAGTACATCCTGTGAGACAAATCAGTTCCACGATGTGACTTGCTGATACTCTTCTGTGATTAGACAAGTGGCTTACTTGCTAGCCCACCTCATGTCAGTAGTGGAGCGACTCGAGCCCGCGTGGCGACGGGCATTTCTACGCCGCACTCGATTTATGGACGCGGACTTTCAAGGGGATGTCCTAGCAGTCATCAGTATGGTTTCCCCTTCCTTCCATGACGAGCGCGATCATAACTTGGTACTCTCATTTTACAGGCATGATCTCAACTTCATTACGAGCAGGCCACCCACTTCCTCAAATCACTCCGTGCCCTCTATTGGATCGATATATGCAGAACCAACATGGGCTGAATGTCATAAGACACGAAGCCGACGATGACTATGGTTTACCCCGCACGATGACCCTTGATACCCTGGCTAATGAGCAATACATGTGAGTACAACGCCTCGAGTGCGATTGGCGTGCGCTAATGCCTCATGTGTAGGTGTTTCTCAGTTGGTTGTACGACGGCCTTTGGGATTGTTCAAAGACTAGACAGTCTTATGCTGGCTACGAAAGAACTCGTTGGCGAACAGTATCACATACATGGCGTGGGTCTCACGTCTTACGGTGCATTCACACACACTGCTGGCACTTCCAACCTGAATAGACCAGCGAAGGATCTATGAGGCAACACAAGTCTACCTGGACTTGTCCTCCGTTGTAATTTTATAATCAGCATATTTTGAACCATTTGTAGCATTATCATCTCTGTAAAACGGGGTAGAGTAAGACTTAGAGGTGCCTTGTGTACTCTGGTCTCCGACTCTCGCATACGCAGGACGAGCGCTAATAGATGTACTGCCAGCGCCACAAAGCCCATCGTCTGCACGATTTCAGTTGTACTCCATCATCCAGCTCACAACCACTGCCACCAACGCCAAGGTACTTACTCATCAATGCTTTACTTGACTATGCTATAGCAATACTACAGGGCGCTGGATCTCAAGCACACGAACACGTACGAACAACGTCTGAATGGCTACTGCTATACCGGATACTCATGCAGAGAGTGGCTTCCAAGCACTTGCGCAGTCTTTCGCCATGATCATTGTCTCTGAAATCGGAGACAAGACGTTTTTGATAGCGGCCATCCTTGCTATGCGGCACCCAAGAATGGTCGTGTTCGCTGGGGCATTTGGGTCGTTGGTCGTCATGTCTATGCTTTCAGCCGCTCTCGGACATCTGTTACCGACCCTGATACCGAAGAAATGGACCCAAGCACTGGCTGCAGTACTTTTTCTTGTGTTTGGGCTGAAGATGCTGCAGGAGGCTAGGGAGATGAAGGCTGGTAATGACAAGATACGAGAAGAGATGAAGGAAGCGGAGGAAGAGATTGAAGGGGACGAGGCGGAGCGTCAAGGTGCGGGTAACGGACGAGCTGTCCCGCTAGAGGATCTGGAAGAGGGTGGGCGTGCGAGACATGCTCGAACGCGGTCCCAATCCTCACCGGTACGGTCTAGTGCTGCCAAGACGTTGTTGGACAAGTCACGCACCTACTGCAGCGTGCTCCTCGGACCTCACTTTACACAAGCTTTCGTCCTCACGTTCCTGGGTGAATGGGGAGACAGAAGTCAGATATCTACGATAGCTCTGGGAGCAGCACATGTGCGTGTCGGTTCATCTGTTTACGTCCACACCGTTCGAAAGAACGCTCGGAATTTCTTCGTTTACTTCCGTCTACTGACTTTTGGGGATCACAGAACGTATATCTCGTCACGATTGGCACTGTCGCTGGACACGCCTGCTGCACCGCTCTTGCGGTTATCGGTGGGCGGTATGTATCGACAAAGATCTCTGTCAAACACGGCAAGTGCACCGCCATTTCCGCTTCTTTTTACCTGTCGCTCACCTGCTGTACCCTCGTTTTCAGTGACGCTGTCGGGGAGCATCCTCTTCATTATTTTTGGCATGATTTATCTCTACGAGGCTTTCCATGCTATCGACATAGAAGTTCCGGACATTTCTTACTACCATCACTAGAGCGGTATGGGCCGTATAATGCATTACAACATTAATCTGGCAATTGGATGTCAGTTTGGGACATGTACTCTCAAACTTGAGTCGGTCGTGAACAATTCCAGCCGCGAAAATATTCTGAAGAGCAGCTCATATCAGACGCCGACACAATCCTACGTGTCAATAAAGCCAAACAAGCCGACACTTGTCCCATTCGGATTTGTGCTACGGTCTACTCGTGAACAGCTCTCCCCCGTGTTTATGGACTCAAGATGCAATCCAAAGGTACGTATTGATTAACTTCGTCTGCAACGTGAGATAACGAGATGTACTCGGTCAAGCAGGGGTAGCCAATGCTGGCAGTGACATAACTAAGCCGGTTCGACGGCCGTGTACTCTGCTCGACGCCATCGCGCAGACCGTGAAAGTGGTGTGTAAGCTGGCGGCGGGCCGTAGCCTACTCATGCAGATTGTGTACACGAACGAGACATGCGCTTCGGCGATTCTGAAGGTATTGCCGCATTATTCTCATTTATTCTATCTAACACGACATCTGAACAGCTGCTCCTCGGGCCTCCCTTCCCAGCCATGCCTGAGGTCTTTCATGGTGCATCGATGAATTGGCAGAGTCTCCGACGAGTTTTATGACTGAACAGGCAGATTGACTACAGCCGATGAAATACCTTTCGAGCTCCGAACAATTGTCCCGACGGTGCAGGACGTCCTGCTGTCAGCCTACCATCCATACAAGTCATCAATCATCGCATATGGTCGAGCACCCTTTCTCTTCGCGCATCGCCAGTTGTATCTTGATGTTATTTGTTTGTTCGCAGATTCCCGTCGTCACTGGCCTGGTCACTAGGTACAACGATCCTCCCAGAACAGCCGTTACGCGTCAGAATATCTGCACCGCTCTACTTGGAACCATGGGGAAAGATTGCAGAACGCACCCTGGCATTCTTTTCCCGGTTTTCTGGAAATCAGAGTACCCCAACACTACGGTCAGCTGGCTCACGGTTCTAATGGTGGCATCGTTGCAGCACGCGAAAAGAATCGAACTGTGGTTGCTTTCTGTGCAGCGTGGCTCTCGTCACGAGGGCATAGGCTGGTCAGCTTCAGTTCTAGACCTCAATTTGTTGCGGAGGAGGTTGAAAATTCGCCAGTGCGACATAACGATGCGCTAAGTCATTACCGCACGCGGTGTTAAGATTCATGGTCTCCCTATCTTTCTTCTCAGCGTTCAGGTGTCCATCTGACCGTATGATTCAGCATCTGCGGAAGCTGTATGACAAGCCCATGCTCTCCGACGTGAAGACGAGCGACGTTCGGCTTCACACTGCCTGACAGGACATCTCCACTCTCAGGCCCACTGTAGCCGCGCGAGGGACGTTGCATTGTCCTTTTGGAGTTAACTACTATAGGGCATTGTCGTCCACAAGCGCAGCCATGCGCGTTGGTCGATCTGTCAAAGCATGTGAGCTCATGTCGCACCGGCACGCTTCATTCGCTGAACCTTTTTCTTTTCGACAAATGTAGCAATGCAGACCTGCCAAGAAGGAGCTCAGTCAATTGCCTGTTGCTGAGCATTCGTGCTCTGGATTTCATATCCGTTGCGTTCAGGCTTCCAGACCGAGCGCGGAGAGTACTGCAACCGCTCGTGAATGCTTTTTGCCTCAATGGTATAGGCTTCACACAACCCCCGAGAGACCGACTTGTGGCCCGCACCCCAGCAGATAGACGAATCTGGATTTCCAGTTTCCGGCTGCGGTCTGTGCCACGTCTCACGGGTGTTTAAGGTCTGTCCATAACTATCCAATATCCTGGTACCCCACGCGTTCGCTAGCAACAACCGTTTTGAATCGTGTACAAGGCCCTAGTCCCACGTTGGTGCGACCGGAGTCATGATGCTGATGCACTCTCTGATTGTTATGGCGAAAGGCTTACGTCCTCATCCCTTTCGGTCTGTACTCGCCAGTCAAGACAGCCTCGGAGTCTGAAGATGCTGTAATGGAAGAAACAGCGAGCGAGGTGTGAGTACGCCCTTGTGCTTCTACACACGTATTGGCTGAAGCACAACACACATCTACAGGGTGCCTTGTTGTTTCTTCTGTTTCCCCAGCAGATCCTTACGTTTCAGAAACAGTGGCGAGCGGATTGGCTACATTTCGAACACCCCGCAAAACAAGCTCTAAAATGATGCGCAGTCCACTCAAAAGCAACCGGTGAACACGTCTATACTGCAATGGAATCAGCTGAGTGGGCTCATCGTTCTCACTGAGAACTGTCAGCTGTCGTTTTCGGTCCTTCCCTTCGAGATGCAGCGGATGGTTTTTCATTGAGTGCACTCCTTCAGCTGACGGGGGCGACAGACAAATGGAGAGCGATCAGAATGGCCTGTTTGGCTCAGGCGGGGTCTACGGAGCTATTCCTAGTAAGCCGTTAACCACCCCCGTCGTTTGCACCGTTGCTGACATCCTATCGCATTCGTTCCGCCGGTGCCAGGTACCCAATCTGTCTTCTTGAAGAATGCCACATACGTCGAAGCTGGTTCACCATTTTACCTTGCGCTTCCAGCTGAGGTCAAGGCAAGTCCGATCAGTTCTTTGGAATGTCGCCTGAATTATGGCTAGAATGCAATTTGCAAGTGAATGGCGAGGTCGGGCGGCTGGCTTTATCACTCTGTCAGCCTACGCAATAGGCTCACAGCGCAAGCCCCTGAAAATCGAATATATGGCAGCGCTTAATTTCGATCGATTGCACCCGGTCAATAGCATTCAATTTGTGACGACGTACAATGCTGACGCTGCGCAAAAAGTTGCAACCCAAATATATACTCGACAGTCGTCCCAAGTTGTTACTCTCAGCTTATTCCGATACGTTGCGCGGATTTCGGCAAGATTCTAGTATGAACAACACTCACGGCAGCGAAATTGATCCGGACGCAAAATGTTCGACAGCGGGACCACAGAGGGGGCAGAGTATTCCGCGCGGATGAGCGGATATGGACTTATACGCAACACTCGACTTCTTCTACGGATGACGGCAGAAGAAAATGCGGCAAGCCCTTCAGATAAGAGCGAGTTCAAGACTCATACAGTCTCTCATCGACCACTACCATCGTTCACCATGAAGACTACCGTTACACTGCTGTGTCTTGCCTCGATAATAGCGCCTGCCATGGCTATACCAACATCTCAGCCTGAGCAGGTTGGCCTCAGCGAATGGGAGCTTGGACTTGATGACTCCTCATCAAAAAGCCTCTACGTTTGTTTTGGGGTGTAAGTGTTTCCCGTTATTGACAAAATGTTTCACTCATGTGGAGTACAGTCCCAACATGCGCTCGACGTACGACTGCGCCAATTTCTACCCAGCGTGGAACACGTGCGAGCAATTTGCAGGGGAAGGTTACCCACTTCTTGACGAAGTACGAAGTGTATCCCCGGAATCAGGTGAGTTGAATGGTCGTTGCGTTTTCCCAAAACATTACATCTGATCCAGTGACTACTCGCAGATATGACTTGCGACTGGTTCATTGGTTCCACCTGCGGCTATATATGGGGCGGGCCCTCATCTTCGCCTATCGCGTCCAGTTATCCCAAAGAGTTTTCCGACAATCCGTTTATTCAAGCCATGGGAGCGTCTTTCAAATGTACATGGTGATTGTGATACAATCTGTATAAACAAATAAATGGCAATCTGAATAGTCAAGTAAAGAAATGTATCCTTTGGCCATGGGTGGGGAGTCGAACCCCGCGCATACCGGCTCAGGGCGAAGTAAGGCTCGTCGCTCCTTGGTCGATTTCGCGTGAAGATGCAGCAACCAATTGAATTATTATGTGTATCAGTGTGTCTGCATGGTAATAACGAGTCCTTTGGCCTGCTGCAAACATCGCACAGTACTGCGACGCAGGTCCCTCATCACTATCTCAGTGCTCACGTACTCCATACGTCAGTGTTCTGTCACCGCCCACTTATAAGTTGAGCATAGCTTTCGCTGAGGTAGACTTGGTGCGCACGGGTCCAGGACGCCAGCCCGCGTTCTGTATATATCTCACAACGGCTAATCACTCACAAGTCCCTGGTAGTATATCGGTTAGTACACGCGCCTGTCACCTGATCATCGAGTCTCGTGCGCGCGAAAGCGGGGTTCGACTCCCCGCCAGGGAGTGTTCTTTTTCCTCCCCGTATAACAAGATGTATCGTCTACACACACTCGTGCAAATGCTCTGGGTTGAAAAGGTCTTTGCGAACAATTTTATTGTGCCCATGAGAGACCTTGATATAGCGAATATGATGCTTCGATTGACAGACGCCAGACATTCTCAAACCACACTGGCCAACGTACTCGCGTAACTTGCGACGACACGAAAGTGTGCTGTGTGTCGGGTATGTAAGTACACGACGCACTCTGTGAGGTTGTCTGCGACTGGGATTGAGAGACTCAATTGAATGGCGATCAAAGTGGACCTCATTGAAATGTTTGTATGCTCTAATAGAGTTTACCATTTGAGTTGCTGGTTTGCTATACAATGGCTATCAGCTCGGCATCACGGTCCCGAGCCAAATTTCTATCAAGCCCAAACACTTCCTTCATCCGTATGAAGACGCTAATCGATATGCAACGTTGAGCACTTACGCACGTGTGGAATAACTGAGGAGCGTTCTTACCTCTGGCGCAATCTCTGTCCCTATCAAGGCCTCCAACACCGACTTGCCGCACCACTCTTCGATGCGGACGACGTCTTGTGGAGTGATAAAGTCGCGGGAGGTGCGTGCGGCAAAGATGATCTGTGCGGCGGCGGCCCTGATTCTCGGCCGCGGCACGAGCAATTGGCCGTCCCTGGCCAGAACGTTGACTTGAGTAGGAGGGTCGGTTTGCGACGAGGGTTCGTGATCACTCGAGATCGTAGGAGGAACGGCGACGTTGCTCAGTGGAGGAGCCGCCGTCTGAGACATGTGGGAAGTGACAGGCCAGCTAGCGGCGAGGTGAAAGATGTGAAATGTTTCCATCTAGACGAGATAGCCGTGAGATTCCAGAGCGATTGTGCTCGATATTGTGATTGGGGCGGAATTTTAGGAACGGATCTACCTCGAAGCTCGCGAGATCTTTGTGCATCGCTTGTAGTTGGGGTATGATGTCTTCGTTGTGGTCTGGGAAAGACGTTTGACGACCCTGCGACGAATAGAAGCTGCAAAGTCAAAACAGAAAAAGTTCAGGCAGACACGCATGTCAACAAACAATGCACAGTCGAGACAATCTCGGATCCACAAAGGTATATGTACCTATCTGTAGAGGCGTTCATCGCATCCGTGATAATTCCGGACTGTAGAGTCGGAGGGCGGTGTTGGTGGAGAGCCGTGGCGACCTGTGGGTTCCAGGCGTGGTAAAAGTATACACGTCAATTAACGGTTCCTAAGCCAATGGGGGAAATGGCACTAGGTGGGCCCGGACGCACGGCTGTTCGCAGTTCTGTATCGGCGTAGACCTGGGGTTGAAATGGACAACAGTCAGTGGAAATGACTGCAATCATTGATGATGACGACCGACCGGTTTGCTGAACCTGTACGGCTTTTCTGCTGATTTACCGGTTGCAAAGTCGAAATCGTAGTTTCTGTTGACAGCAATGCTTGCTCTAGGTACAACTACAGTGCCGACTGCCGTGTCGATCAAGCCTCCGCAAGACCCTAGCCTTGAGAGGCTACATCAGTCTTGCAAAACACTCGAGGATGATCTGCTACCTTACGACGAACATATCGCCGCTCAAACACTCTCTGACTTCGCGTATGAAGAAGTCTACCATAGAACTTCCCATGCCAATACTAATGATGGATATAGGCACGCCCTTGTATCGTCCTGTGATGGTCGTAAAGCCACGCTCGGTAGTCAGCCGAAAAGGTTTCGGAGATGCATCCAGGTAGGATGCAATGCGGTCAGCCCTTGTTGGAGCACCTACAGTTACCTGTATCACGACGACACAGCACGGGATCATCAGTGAATAAATACGCATAAACCACAAAGGACTGACGATACGATTCGCAACTTCTCCAGCCTTGATACCTAGATGGTACACGCGTTGATCGGCAGTGCGGGGAAAGTCTACGAAAAAACATGAGATTAAATATGACAAGATACAAAACATGGCGGCGCTCAAGCGTCATACAAAGTACTTACTGGCGTCCAAGATCACATCTTTCATGTTGACAATTATGAAGCTGCAGGTCTTATGTATAGGTTTCAATATTGAAATGAACGTGTGGGACAAAACCCGCTCGGGTGGGAGAAAAGCAGGTTTAATGAGCGTGTGGCAAGGAGAGAACAAGGGCAGACTTTATTAGCCGCCGTGCCGTGATGGTTCAACTTCACGTGCCGGGCAGCGGGTGAGATTTTGTGAAATCGCGGCCGCGTTCACAGTGGCCACCTTTTACATGAGCGGAAACTTTGTATCCTCACCACCTCTGTTTCCCCAGAGAAAACGAGGTTGAACCCACCATGGAAGAATTCTAGTGAGCAGACTTTACGACAATGCCACCGGAGTGCCCAGCCTTCTATCTGACACTGTCACGATTGAGGCCGCTACAGATTCTACTACCGCCTTCTTTAACTTTTAGTATCTGAGAAAGACTCCTGACCATGCCCAACACGTGAACACGTGAACACGGAACGAAGGTGCGGTCTCTAGAACAACCGTATCGTGTTACCGTCGTTCACAAGAGTCAGTAAGACGGCCATAAACACGCTTCAAAGTCCGATAGGTGGCACATGAGCAAGTAGACGTTGACCTGGCCATGCCGACGAGTAAACAACTTCTCATGAAGTGACGTTTGTGGGGGCAGTAACCTTATAGACAGCGGACTAAGCCTACTCTATTGGGGGGTGATTCATTCCTTTGTTTTATGGTTCACGCCATCCGGTTCAAGCTGACAGAGACTGTTTGAGTTTTTAGGTACATGGTCTCGAAGCTACCGATTTGCTGTCTTGTGGCTGAGCAAGTGTCGATGCCGTGGTCGGGATATACCTCCCCTCATCTGACAGACTATACCAAGATCAGAAAACTCACCTGGCGACGTCTAGGGCGGTAGATTACCACAGCATGTGAGTTTTTTCCACAAAGGCTATACTCTGCATTATCAACCTACTATGCTCTACACAGACGGGCTGGTAATCTCACACCAGAACCGTGTAGTGCGGATTGAATCTGACAATGAATCCAAGGGGTTCATAATGTGGCGATGATACGAATAGTTCAGGTGAGTGTCCGGCAGGGTGATCGTTAGTGGTACTGATGTGCCGCGCTAGAGCCGATGCAGGTTTCAGACCAGTCAGCTCGTGCGCTTTTCGTGGAACTCGAGCTGTTACAGATAGGGAGGGCTGTTACGCCTCCCAAAACTCCTTCTCTCATCTACAACCGGACTAGACTATTCACGGTAAAGATCTCCCAGGTGTTGGGAGCCGCTTCGATTATCACCGTCGGCCCAGTCGCCCACAGAGCACACAAAGTGGGTATTTCTCTCCGCGTTGAGGTTGGGTATGACCAATGGAACCAGGGCAGACAACATTGGGGTTCTCGGTCGCTGACTCGTCCTTTACGTCAAGAAGAGGACGATTACGCTCGCTGCCACGAAGTAGGTTCAAGTTTCTCTTTGGCCAGGCGTGCCTGTCCTGCCCCACGGCCCATACCGCTTTGCACGAAACCATTTGGAACCCTATCAGCTAAGACCTATCCTTACGGGTGCACGTCGAAGATCTGTGACATCAAGCGTACGGTCTCCTGGCGCCTGCAACGAACCTGTTCGGTGAGAGCTAGCTCTCGCGGAGATCACCTTCAGGAAAAAACCTGCGCGCCCCGTTCGACTTGTCGCATGTCCTCTTCCCACCCATGTAGTTGCTCTGCTCGGGGTAACTGGTCTGTCTAGGTCAGTCCAAAGTTACTCGCTTCGAATAGGAAGTGGCCATCGCCGTTCCGCACATCTCGACGATTGCACGATTGCGGCCAGCGGAGAAGAAGTGAGAAAGATATCATTGCGCATCGTGTAATACATGCCCGTGGTATCCAATCATTTAGCACTACGCCAACACTGTACCTCGCATTGGGTTGGGCTTCTTACCGTGCCCCAGGTGATCCTTGCGACGACTGTCACGAGGTGTCCGTGGTCCCACATTACGCTATCGTGCACACAGTGTGTGTTCTGTTCCGAGCTGATGGGATAAGTAAGCCGGATACTTGCGAAACCCCTCATGACCATTTTATCCGGTGAGTCCGTGGTATTGCTCTTTTTTTCTGTTTTCTTTGTTGAACTAAATGGCAAAGCCACAGTGACTCGACGGGTCAACGCGACAACTATTTCTCGGGGGGAGTGTCACATGCCACGCGTAGGAATAATACGCAGTCAAGGGTGGAAAAGACGCAACCGAGAGGTCCCACACCATGCAATGCAACAGGAGGAGATTGCATCTCGCGGACGCAGAAGAACAATTTGCAGAGCTCCCGACAGCGGTGTTGCGAGCAGGTGCTTCTACCGCGAGTTCGTGTTCGCCACTGCTCCGACATCTCTCCTCGGTCGATCGCCAGAATTGAATTGGTGTATGTATACTCAAATAGTCTTCCAAGGTCTTCGCCTTTTGAATATCATATTGGGGGTGTGTTCAGCGTAGATCTGGAAATTCTGGAAAGTGGTCCCCCGCCCGTTGAATAACCTCGCGCAATGCCCAATGAAAACAGAAAGAAAGACAGGCTCGTCAACCGGACAGGGGACTGCGAATTTGAATTCGGTCGGTTTCTCGAGGTGACAGGTCCCATATATTCCACGCGAGTTGCGGTCGGGTATAATGTGATACTTCTTACGGACGGCTGCTGATTGCATGAGCTACTCCCTCTTCTGGGTTTCGTGGTATAAGGTGTCAGTGCCCTCACCAGTACTTACCATCCACGACAAAAGTACGAGAGCACAAGTTTTTTTTTTCTTTATTCGGCAAATCAAAAAGATCTTCGTTGATGGTTCACATTTGTTGTACATCTGGTTGAGTCACGGCTGCATGGCACGGTGTCAGCCTATGATGCGCCTGAGGCAAGGGCTGTCCATCCCTGGTGCAATGTCTTGAAGACGGGCAATCGCTTGAAGCCCGAGTCGGCAATCTCAGATGAGTTGTCCGAGCTGCAAATATTTCTCGCTCCGACTCAACTTGACAAGTGGCCATTTTCGAATTTCGTTTTTGTTAACACGCTGCTCTTGCTTACGCCTTTTTTCTTTTGCGTCTACTATCGCAGTGGCTTTGTTTCCACGGCAGGTTACCAACTACACCGTTTCCTCTCCTTCTCGATGGACAAGGTTGAGGAAAAAAAGGTTTTTTTTTTCTTTCTTTCTCTCTCTCGACGGCATTAAACCTCGAATGACATACTCGCCGACATTCGGGTCACATTGCCCAGTTCTCGTGAACCTCGGTAAAGTGCAGCCAGACCCTGAACAGGCTCCGCGGCAGACGCACAAGGCAAGAGGCAAACGCTCAGCCTCATCACCGCACATCAGCCTCTCCTATTATTGAGAAATAGGCGCTGAATAGGCTGCATATTCTTCGCATATTCATCAAATATCCACGAGAATATATAAAGATTATGTGAAAATAAAGACCGGATATTATTGGCCTATAAGTCATGTATTCTTCAAGCGGAACAATAGGTGGCCGCCATATATATTAATATTAATATTGCGGTTCTCGCGCTTCCATATGCATTCCGCTCGGGATTCTCGATATCGCGCGTGTAACAATCAGATCTATTTGCGCATGCATGCTGTACATACATATACATGACGTGAGAACAAGAACTAGACACATAATTGACAGTTGCTAGGGTTGCTTTCTCGGTTAGTTCTCTTCAGGTATGAGTATCATCGTCAGTGCTCACCAGGAATGGCATCCAGAGAGATCTATGGCTGGCGTATTAGCAAAAGCACGTTGATGCGAGGAAGACACTGACGGTGGTAGTTATAGTACTCTTTCCATACTTGACAACAGCCCTGAGCGATGCACGAAGGGGCCCGCCGGCAACGACGGAGATGTTTGAGAACTCCAAGGGAGTCATCTTCTCGAGATGGTGCACCTCCACATCTGAGTCGAGAGTCAGTGAGATAATACTGGAGAGATAATATAGCCGTACCCCAGGCATCCCAATAGTTAGGCCAATCCTCGAAAATGACCAATCCACCAGTCTTGCCCGTCTCCAACAACTCTCGGCTAATTGTGGGAAAGGATTAGCAGTCATCATCGTATCGTTTGACAAATGACATACCCGAGCTGAACGTCGAGAATACTGGTGATACGTCCACGAGAGATAGTCATTTGGACGCTAGAGTTCCTAAGCACGAAGTGGTCGGCTCCGTTTGTGAAAGCTGATGCCAATGCCATTAGCGAGCACCTCAATTGCGGAAGCTGAGCACTCACCAGACGCAGGCATGCAATCCGCGAACAATCCAGATGCACGAGCGACATGGCTACCTTCAAGACAGTCGAGAAGAGCATAGCCAATAGAGCCATCTTCGGATGCTTGGACGGCTTGAGACTTCAGGCTAGATGCATAGCCCTTCAGTGGTACCTGAATGACATCGCGACGGGGGAAGAAAGCCGTATTGTAAGCCATGATGGTTCCTGGTGTGCGAGTGTTTGCTGCGCTAGTCAGTGGAGAAGATTCGGGAAAGAGGGCCTCGAAAGCTTTCTCCAAAGCATCTTCACAATCTTTCCGCACTTCGGCATAGAGCTTCTCAGCGTCATCATACACCATACCTCTGCCAAAATTTGTGTGAAAGCACAGCAATAGACTTCATTCACGACTTACATGGCTGAACCGGGAAGAACTGGGTGGCAAATAGCCGTTTAGTCTATAACCTGCGAAAGCGCATAAACTTTTGCCTGTACAGAGCCACATCAGAACGACGACTCGTACTAGGAGATGGCGTGCCATTTTTAGGTTCTGATTGCAGGAACATAGCAGCAAGTGGATTATTGCACTCTGGCTTCTCCTCGTCGGGAGTTGGATCATCAATCTCAGCAGGCGGAATGTGCAACTCTGGAAAAGGATTGCGTTCCAAATGTTCAGCTGAATGGGAGGTGACATGCTTGACAAACTCGGCGATAGATCGATACGCGTACTTTGCCTGCAGAGAACTCAAAATAAGGAATCATCAAAACGGGAGTAGACTTGAGAATGACTAACAGCTGGAGTGAACGTGAACACTGTCAGAACATGACACATCCCATCGTAAACCTGCAAATGGACCTAAGAGCCGATCTCGATCAACGAAGTCATGGCTCAGCAGCATTTGCAACTACCTTGGTCGGCGTCGTGAACTTCTCCGCGTTTTCTTTCTGTCTGCGGGCTTCGCGAATACTACCTTGTCTAGTTGGGTACGCACTAGGGTTCGCCGCCTTGTGAGCCATGTAGATGATTTCGTCGCGGAGAACCTCGCCATCCCCTGCAATAATATACAACGGGCACAGGTTTCCCAACGAGCCCTGTAAGACGGGGGATACCAACGGATGCGTGAGTTGCCTAAACAGAATAGCGGTATTCAATAATGACAAGGGATCATGTCCGATTACATACATATTATTCCTTCACAGTGGCCGAGTTAGTGGTGAAATAGGATGATAAAACTGAGGCCACATACCAGGATAGTTTCTGCGTGAAGAAATACTTCATCCCAGCCAAGCGAATGAGCTGTGGCAGAGAGCCAGTGAGACCGAATGAGTCCGGGAGCCACGCGGTGTCGCACCGCTTAGACAGTCCTACTCCGCCGATGAGCTGTGCGACGAGGTGAAAAGTAGTCTGCCAGTCGTAGCCGGCGTTGTCCCGAGACGCTACTCTAGCCACGGTGTCGTTTGGAAATACGAGCGAGAGACCCATCTTTCTCTCAAACGATATTCCTGAGGCAAGCTGCGTCCAGAACAACAGCGGCGCAAGTGGAAGATATTCAGCGGTTAGAGCACCTCAAGATTCGGGGCCACATAGAGGTGGCAGGGAATAGAGAGAGTGAGTGTGAGGGGAGGAGATGGGGGTCGAGAGTCAAGGATGTCGGACAGAAATCAGGTTTGCGAGGTGACATCACGAGCACTTCTGTATTTGGCCAAGAAAAGCCTCGTCTGCCGAGCCCAAGCACAATCGCATCAGGCACGAGCTCTAGTTCCAGTGTTTGAAGAGATGCAGACGTTACTTTGAACTTTTCCCCGGTGACTTTGTATATCCACTCTGTACCTGTACATGATTATGATAACAAATTGCACACATAACGTTAACATTCGTTCGAATTCAAGTATGTCAATCATATAGCGCGCGCGCAGCGCTAGCTGTTGACGTCCCGCACATTTTCTTACAGAATATCTCACCAATATTGGGCACCAAGGATATTCGCACAATAGGTGAATAATATTCAAGATATTTAACAACTATTTTTCAATAATAATGGACCCTGATGTGCGGTGCATTCTGATGATTATTTTCAAGTTGTTGGTGGCTGTACTGCTTACTCGGACAGGTGCGTCGACGACCTCCCTGGTTCGAATTCGAGTGACCCCCCATCGCTGATCGTTATGTGTCTCAGATTTGAACGTCGACCCCGAGATGGACGAGTGCCGTCAATCAAATCAGCAGAGCTGCAGAGGAACGAGCGTGGGTTTTCCAAGCGTCCGTTGGAAGGTTCGAAGGTGAAAGGCTGCCGCTGATGAGGGAACAAGAGGAGACTTGGGTCTAACTCTGCGGCGAAATGATATTACGTGAAGATGGGTGAGAGTCTTGCATAGGGTTATGTTGGAACTCAGTTGGGCTCAGCAGAACTCGTGCGAGCGTTGGGAGATCATGAGACAGGGTCACAGCAGCGCGCTGTTACCAGTGACTTTCAATCTGCGCTAGCCCAATAGGGGATCCAGGAGGCTGCTATAAATCCATGGAAAAAATTGGGCAAACAGGAGAAATCGGACCCGGGAGTATATGACAGAAATCAGCATATTCTGAACGAAAAAAAGAAAAAGAAAAACGAGCAGCGTGTGGACCGTCGCCGCCAATTGGTTTGCGAGCCAGGTCCGGCGGTTTCGAGGGTACATTACATCTCTGGTAGGTTCTCACAGAGACGTGATTCCTAGAAACACCGCCCGTCGTCGAGGCTCTATTTCCCTGAAGGCTTGGCACGCGCATTCCGACCGTCCTTCAAAAGTGGCTAGCTCTCACAACGATCTTCCTGCAACCGTCCCAACTCACTCCGGCGTCAATCTCGCCTACCTCACCTGTATCAATAGCGCGCTGCCTCCTCTTTCTCTTCAACGCCCTGTGGTCTGCCCCTTACATCCAACTGCAGGTCTGCTTTTGCGTCCCGTCGTCCTGCGACCCAGATGCATCGCTACGACTCGGCGGCGCACACATCCCCGTCTTCGGCATCTGCCGCCCACGAACAGCGCACTCCTGATGTCTCTCGCGCCAACGACAGAGATCCGCCAGTCCCTAGCCCAGAATACGCCCACTTCAGTCAGGAGCGAGACGACGTGAACATCGTTGGTGAGCACTGAAAAAGCCTGTCAATCTTTGCCTGCATCTCTGACGCGACAGCATCCGTGCCAGAAGATCCACATTTGGCGTTGACGTCCCAGACTTTGAATGCAGATGGCACTCCCAAACGACCCATGAACGCCTTCATGATCTTTGCACGTAAACGGAGACCACAGATATCTGCTGCAAACCAGATGATGCGAACCGGAGATATCAGCAAAATCCTGAGCAAGGAATGGAACACGATGGACATGGTCAGTCTGACACGACCCACTTCGTATAACCCTGTGACGGCTTAAAATATATATATTTGCTGGCCTAGTCCGATAAGAAGTTTTACCTCGACCAGGCTAAAAAGCTGAAAGACAACTTCAACTCTAAATATCCCGACTACGTCTACCGACGGCGTCCAAACAATTCACGCAAGAAGCGTAGACCTGACGCCGACCCACATTCGCCCATTGATCCTTCATTAGGAGACGACGACGCCTCCATAGAGGAAACGTCCCCGACGGAAGAAGAGGTTCTACGCGACTCTGCTACGCCTTCGTATGGCTTTCGTGGTCCCGTCAGCGCCGGTTCAGGGTACGAAGGCTCTGAAACACTCCTTTCCGCTCAGCAATCCTCGAATTATGCTTACATGTCAGACTACAACGCTACGGGACAGTTCTCGCAGCAGCCTCCACGTATCCCCACTCTCCATTCACCCGAAACCACAATGTCCACCAGTGGAATCCCACCTCTCCGCATCCCGTCGCTCGCAGAAACCGCCGCAAGTGCCCAGGGGCACTCATATTCTGCATCCTACGCACAACATCCATCTCCTCAATCCGCCTCACATACGAATCAGTCGTTCTGGGATGCGAATCGATCAGGACGGACTGCTGAACAGAGCAGGCAGCCAACGTCTCAGTGGCATGTCTTGCCTGCGCTAGACACCAGTGTTACGCGACAGCGCCCGAGCAATATCAACAACACGTTGTCGAGCAGATCTGAGGCGTTCCCATCACATGTCCCTAGCCGTCCTTGGTCTAGCTCTGCATCCTCAGCCACCTCGAGCAGTTCTGGCGCGTCTGGAACTCATTACAGCAATGCACCGCCATTTCCGACACTCGCTTCTCCCTATTACCCGGCGCAGTCGCCTTCGCAAAGACATTCAGACGCTGCAACGTCTCCTACGACGCATCCGGGAGGATCGCCCGAGTACTTTTCTTCGACTTCGTATCACCACCGCAGTTCTGTTCGACATGGGGGCGCGGAGTCAGGCGGCGGCGGCGGTGGCGGCTTTGCAGGGTCGCCGACGCTGCCGCATCCGACACCACCTGCTTATCTCTCTAACGCCGCCAACAACCACCACAACAACAACAACAACACGACGTCGCAATGGTCTCCTCAGTACGCTCGTGCAGGAACGGACAGAAGTCAGCAGCCGAATCTGCAGCCCCTCTCGACGTACCAACTGCCTGCTTCAGCAAGCAGCGCCTCACCTCCTCCCCCGTCAAGCTCGGGCACCCAACCTTCGCAGATGGAATATTGGAACCGAAGGTAGATTTTAACGACCGTTTTTGAGGCACATTTACCAGTCACTGACTAGTTTACTTACGCTCTACCCTCTCTCCCTCTCCCTCCACTCCCCTTACCTCCCCTCCACTCCCTCCCTCACTCGCATGCTTCTGTGATGTGTTTTGCTCTCAATGGTTTCTTTTGTCGTCTCTCCCTATCAAAGTAATTTACGTTATGTTGTCGCTAGCAGTATCTAGGTCTTTGATTTTGTTCTCTCTCTCTTCTCTCTCCCTGCTCTCTCCCTGCTACTCTCTCCCCTATTTTGATCAGGACTCTTTTCGGACATTCTGGATTTCCACTGTTTCCTCTCTCCTTGTGTACAGCTTAGCTTAGCTTACCTTCAAACCTTGTTCATCATCATCATCTGCATCATCCTTTCCTTCCCCCCCTCTCTTTGAACAGGATGTGCGGGGGTAGCTCGACTCGACTGCTGCAAAAAAGTCGTAAGCCTAGGCATTGTCATTGTCATTGTTGAACATATTCCTTGTCCCCACCCCACCCCCTCGGATCTATCATTGATGATTATTACCTGTTACGTCGGCTACCTGATCCAAAACCGCGGGATGGCTCTTTCGTGTGTTCCAACTCCTCTTCTCTCCCCCTCTTTGAAAGTTGGGCATCTAGACATGTGGACATCTTCCACAGGGAATAGTAGTTTCGCGCGTTATCGACGACTGATGACATGCATGACATATCACGGTTCCTTTGGAGCGTGTTTTAAGGTTCAGGAAGGGGGTGGGGGTCCTGCTGCCCCGTTCGCTTTCTGATGATACTTACCACAGAATTTTTTTTTCTTTCTTGAACCGGTTCCGGAGACCAGAATGATATGTCTTGGGTCTTGAGAACGGATTTTGTGAGGTGCGGAAAGTTGGGAGTTTGCGCGCTGTTTGGAGAGCGTGTTTTTCTTTTCTTTTTTTTGCACTGTGCCCTACTGAAAGAAAACGAAAGAAGGAAGGGTGTGTGCTCCCATGAACGCGAGAACGAGTGGTCGAAATTTAGACGAGGTGCGGCCAATGGGACGGACGTGCGACTGTAACATTCTCCAGGGTTGCCTGAGGAGGTTCGATTGTTGCCCTGGACGTGGTGTTAGAAGGATTCATCTTTTTTTGTTTTTTTTTTCGAGGACTGCCAGCTCTCTGATGAATTGGGCTCTCTCACATGGCAGTTCACACTGTGCTGTGCTCGTACGTAGTGACGAGTCTGACGGAGTCTTCCATGGTCCTTGCTAGTAGTGTGAGCAGGAGACGGGGCTACTTCTGCTGGCGACTTGGCATGGTGATCGTGCGAGGTAGAGACCGTATGTTGAACAATGTCAAGGTTTCTTTCGGTACATCAGACACAGGAGGTACGATTAGAAGGCTTTACAAAATACCACTTGGTGACATACCAAAACAAAAAAAAAGACGCCATACGTTCGCTTTCTCTCTGCCACTGACCAACTCACACCGCACATCAGCCTCTCCTATTATTGAGAAATAGGCGCTGAATAGGCTGCATATTCTTCGCATATTCATCAAATATCCACGAGAATATATAAAGATTATGTGAAAATAAAGACCGGATATTATTGGCCTATAAGTCATGTATTCTTCAAGCGGAACAATAGGTGGCCGCCATATATATTAATATTAATATTGCGGTTCTCGCGCTTCCATATGCATTCCGCTCGGGATTCTCGATATCGCGCGTGTAACAATCAGATCTATTTGCGCATGCATGCTGTACATACATATACATGACGTGAGAACAAGAACTAGACACATAATTGACAGTTGCTAGGGTTGCTTTCTCGGTTAGTTCTCTTCAGGTATGAGTATCATCGTCAGTGCTCACCAGGAATGGCATCCAGAGAGATCTATGGCTGGCGTATTAGCAAAAGCACGTTGATGCGAGGAAGACACTGACGGTGGTAGTTATAGTACTCTTTCCATACTTGACAACAGCCCTGAGCGATGCACGAAGGGGCCCGCCGGCAACGACGGAGATGTTTGAGAACTCCAAGGGAGTCATCTTCTCGAGATGGTGCACCTCCACATCTGAGTCGAGAGTCAGTGAGATAATACTGGAGAGATAATATAGCCGTACCCCAGGCATCCCAATAGTTAGGCCAATCCTCGAAAATGACCAATCCACCAGTCTTGCCCGTCTCCAACAACTCTCGGCTAATTGTGGGAAAGGATTAGCAGTCATCATCGTATCGTTTGACAAATGACATACCCGAGCTGAACGTCGAGAATACTGGTGATACGTCCACGAGAGATAGTCATTTGGACGCTAGAGTTCCTAAGCACGAAGTGGTCGGCTCCGTTTGTGAAAGCTGATGCCAATGCCATTAGCGAGCACCTCAATTGCGGAAGCTGAGCACTCACCAGACGCAGGCATGCAATCCGCGAACAATCCAGATGCACGAGCGACATGGCTACCTTCAAGACAGTCGAGAAGAGCATAGCCAATAGAGCCATCTTCGGATGCTTGGACGGCTTGAGACTTCAGGCTAGATGCATAG
This sequence comes from Cytidiella melzeri, assembly GCA_022592445.1. Lineage (NCBI taxonomy): Eukaryota > Fungi > Basidiomycota > Agaricomycetes > Polyporales > Irpicaceae > Cytidiella > Cytidiella melzeri. The sequence goes on along the minus strand of JABYQR010000045.1, from coordinate 123,240 downwards.
CCCTTCAGTGGTACCTGAATGACATCGCGACGGGGGAAGAAAGCCGTATTGTAAGCCATGATGGTTCCTGGTGTGCGAGTGTTTGCTGCGCTAGTCAGTGGAGAAGATTCGGGAAAGAGGGCCTCGAAAGCTTTCTCCAAAGCATCTTCACAATCTTTCCGCACTTCGGCATAGAGCTTCTCAGCGTCATCATACACCATACCTCTGCCAAAATTTGTGTGAAAGCACAGCAATAGACTTCATTCACGACTTACATGGCTGAACCGGGAAGAACTGGGTGGCAAATAGCCGTTTAGTCTATAACCTGCGAAAGCGCATAAACTTTTGCCTGTACAGAGCCACATCAGAACGACGACTCGTACTAGGAGATGGCGTGCCATTTTTAGGTTCTGATTGCAGGAACATAGCAGCAAGTGGATTATTGCACTCTGGCTTCTCCTCGTCGGGAGTTGGATCATCAATCTCAGCAGGCGGAATGTGCAACTCTGGAAAAGGATTGCGTTCCAAATGTTCAGCTGAATGGGAGGTGACATGCTTGACAAACTCGGCGATAGATCGATACGCGTACTTTGCCTGCAGAGAACTCAAAATAAGGAATCATCAAAACGGGAGTAGACTTGAGAATGACTAACAGCTGGAGTGAACGTGAACACTGTCAGAACATGACACATCCCATCGTAAACCTGCAAATGGACCTAAGAGCCGATCTCGATCAACGAAGTCATGGCTCAGCAGCATTTGCAACTACCTTGGTCGGCGTCGTGAACTTCTCCGCGTTTTCTTTCTGTCTGCGGGCTTCGCGAATACTACCTTGTCTAGTTGGGTACGCACTAGGGTTCGCCGCCTTGTGAGCCATGTAGATGATTTCGTCGCGGAGAACCTCGCCATCCCCTGCAATAATATACAACGGGCACAGGTTTCCCAACGAGCCCTGTAAGACGGGGGATACCAACGGATGCGTGAGTTGCCTAAACAGAATAGCGGTATTCAATAATGACAAGGGATCATGTCCGATTACATACATATTATTCCTTCACAGTGGCCGAGTTAGTGGTGAAATAGGATGATAAAACTGAGGCCACATACCAGGATAGTTTCTGCGTGAAGAAATACTTCATCCCAGCCAAGCGAATGAGCTGTGGCAGAGAGCCAGTGAGACCGAATGAGTCCGGGAGCCACGCGGTGTCGCACCGCTTAGACAGTCCTACTCCGCCGATGAGCTGTGCGACGAGGTGAAAAGTAGTCTGCCAGTCGTAGCCGGCGTTGTCCCGAGACGCTACTCTAGCCACGGTGTCGTTTGGAAATACGAGCGAGAGACCCATCTTTCTCTCAAACGATATTCCTGAGGCAAGCTGCGTCCAGAACAACAGCGGCGCAAGTGGAAGATATTCAGCGGTTAGAGCACCTCAAGATTCGGGGCCACATAGAGGTGGCAGGGAATAGAGAGAGTGAGTGTGAGGGGAGGAGATGGGGGTCGAGAGTCAAGGATGTCGGACAGAAATCAGGTTTGCGAGGTGACATCACGAGCACTTCTGTATTTGGCCAAGAAAAGCCTCGTCTGCCGAGCCCAAGCACAATCGCATCAGGCACGAGCTCTAGTTCCAGTGTTTGAAGAGATGCAGACGTTACTTTGAACTTTTCCCCGGTGACTTTGTATATCCACTCTGTACCTGTACATGATTATGATAACAAATTGCACACATAACGTTAACATTCGTTCGAATTCAAGTATGTCAATCATATAGCGCGCGCGCAGCGCTAGCTGTTGACGTCCCGCACATTTTCTTACAGAATATCTCACCAATATTGGGCACCAAGGATATTCGCACAATAGGTGAATAATATTCAAGATATTTAACAACTATTTTTCAATAATAATGGACCCTGATGTGCGGTGTCAGATCCCAAACGCGACCTACTTCCGTGACTCGGAAAATCCACAAATCACAGTGTTCACAAGCCGCCGCCGGTAACCGGCTACTACGTGGTGCCAGCGCCGTCGCCTAGTAGGGTGGCTAAGAGCTACGGTACCCAAGCTTGGATTCAACTTCAACCGTCTGTCTGCTGTCCACCATGTCGTCCAAAGCCTACGTACAACCCGTCGCAGACTCGACGTCAGTGTTCAAACATGGTTTGTTTGACGGAAAAGTCTTGTTCTGTACCGGTGGTGGTTCTGGTATCTGCAAGGAGATGACACGGGCTATGGTATGGCATACTATCTTACCCACCACCTCCCCAACGTGTGAAAAAAAGGACGGCAGCAGCTCATTAACATTCCCCGCCCCTTCTTCTCTAGATGCGTCACGGAGCCAATGCTGCCATTGTCGGTCGAAAGTGAGTTTAAACAAACACGCATGTTCTTGTTCTCAAACAGTACCATCAGGCTCGACCGTCTGGTCAAGTCCGCGGAGGAACTTTCTAAAGATACTGGCCGCAACTGCTTGCCCGTTCAGGGCGATGTCAGGCAGCCCAAGGCTCTGCAAGAAGCTGTCGCCAAAACCATTGAAAAATATGGTAGAATCGACTTTGTCATTTGTGGTGAGTTTAGTTAGGAAACCGACTCACTCACAAACACGTTGTTTGCCCCTCCACTAACTGGATTTTTTTTGTTCTGTTTTTGTTTTTTTTTGCTACTTAGGCGCTGCCGGAAACTTCCTCGCACCCATCTCCGGATTGTCTGAGAACGCGTTCAGGACTGTCATTGAAATAGACACCGTAAGTAGCAGGTTTGCTTCGAAAAGAATACGTGATCGTGAACCCTTTGTCTCATATATATATATATATATATTCTTTGCAGCTTGGAACTTACCACACGATCAAAGCTACGCTTCCTCATGTGAGAAAGTCAAAGGGAGCTTACATCCACGTCAGCGCGACCCTGCACTACAAAGGTATGCAAAAAGATAGACACTCTTTGCGCGAACAACTTTCAGCATCGTATTGATTGATGTATGGAACCACAGGCACTCCATACCAGGTTCACGTCTCTGCGGCCAAGGCAGCTGTAGACGCTAGTAAGTACTCCCCGTCTCGGGCATATAAATATCGTTTTACTGACTCCGATAAAACACTTTCGTTAAGCATCCGCCGTTCTAGCCGTCGAGGAGGGCCCTCACGTAAGTATTTTTTAGTTCCATAACAAAAAACCCGTTTTTTCGTTGCCACCAGAAAGATAACACTACACTCACAACCCATTTTTCATTCACACTCACACACACTCACATAACACATACACACAGGGCGTTCGTTCCAACGTGATCGCTCCCGGCCCCATTGGCGGAACAGAGGGAATGGACCGTTTGGGTACAAAAGGCGACGACGACAGCAGCATGAGTCGTCTCCTCCCGGCGGGTCGTCTCGGGGATAAGAGGGACATTGGGAACGCGACGGTGTTCTTGTTTAGCGAGGCTGCGAGTTTCGTTACGGGACAGGTCGTCGTTGTTGACGGGGGTGCAGAGCACTTGCGGACGACTCAGTTGCCGTACCCACAGTCTGTTCTCGACCCGGGATCTGTCCAGCACGTCATCAAGCCGCGTCTGTAGCGGCGAGCGGCATCTCATCTTCATGTGTTCGAGAGTCCTGCTGTATATGGCGAGTTCGGAACGGAATGTAACCCTACGAAAGTAGATGAAGCCTTGTTTCGATAAGACGAAATAGCTGTGGATTGGAAAGAAGTTTGAGCGTGCTACCGTCTGAGGTACGACAGAGTCAAACAGTCAATTGGTAGCGTGGTATTTTCTTTACACATACAAACTGTGGGTGAATTCATAGTCATCATTGCTGAATAAAGTATGAAAACAACGTGTCCCTTTGTGCTCGATATACACCCACAATGCTGTGAAAATGGACACCGGCGCGCGGGGGGGAAGGCAGAGTTTTTGAGCTTGGGGTAGTTCTTCTCTCAGAGGAGGATCTCCATTTCTGATTCGTGCGGCGGAGGAAACGGAGCAGAGCGCAAAACGCGCGAGTATCAATCGCGACTTTTTTTTTCTTTGGTTTGCGCGTACCTCACTAAAGCAGGAGAGTTGGCAAGTTTGTGCGAGATGACTGGATTTGGGGGGGTGGGGGGGGGGGGGGGAAAGCCGTGGAAGGCGGGAAGGGGGGAAGGGATAGCGATACGTCGAAAGGAAGGGAACTTGGTTCTGGCCGGCCAAGCGAGAAAAGGCTGCGAGGGTTTGTTGAAGATCGGTGGAGCGAGGGGGGAAGTTTGGGTTTGGGTACTGGGCCGGGGTTTGGTTGTCTTCGTGCAGTGTGTGTGTACACACGGTTTGAAGCATCCATCTCTCTTGCCTCGGTCACATGAAGAGCAGACAGAGCACACGGGAAGGGGAGATCAGAAAAAACAACGATGCTCTTCTGTGGACAAAGTTTCGTGAGCAGAAATCAGATACGGAAGTGTTTCGAGAGTCGCAGAGGAAGGAAGGGGGGAGGGGGTCCTGTGAAGAAGAGAACGCGCTATTGCACCCTCGTGGGCAAATTGGTCAAGTCCGTCTGGCCTCCCCCAAGTGTGTAGCGATGTTCGGTAATGAGTCCGTGAGTGGTTATCACAGAATGCATTTGGAGACCACGCGTACCATGTGGGCTGAGGCTCGACGGGGGACTTCGCTTGTGATGTGGTCTAGGTGGAAGCGCAACCCTGCACGCCACTGCAGGAGAGGCGCACCTTGGCAGGAGCTCACGAGGATGTTGTCGTCCTATTCTCGGAGAGAAAAAGAGATGCGGTATGCCCTTTCTGGTGCCGCGTTTTTCCTTACTTGAGCCTAGTCGATGAGTGCTGAGCTTGGGGGTGGTGATGGTAGTTGAACGGTCCGGAATCGGATTCCAACGGCTCGAACACAGCGAGTCATCGTGTCGTCTATCGGTGCGATGGGCCATGAGTAACGAAAGACGATGCAGAGATGAAAGCTCACGGATCGGAACGTCTGATGACTCCGGATGGAAGTCCGGATCCATCCAGGATATTAGCTACCTCAGCTGAGAGTAGGAGTAGCATGTCCATGTACACACACCTCACAAAAAACGTGATCCTTCTCTGCATCAGAAATAACTGCGCGCATGAGGACAGCCCGAAAAGGTAGACGACAAAGGGTGCCATCGACTCCTCGGGGAGTACATGCTCAGGTACGTGAATCTTCTTGTGACGGACAACTGAGCTGCCAAAGGAACACGGGAAGGTCAAAGTGACGAAACTTATCGAATTCAATCTTACTGCAAAGCATGGAGGGTAGCTGGGTTCCTCGCTACGCTGTAACCCCAGAAGGTACGGCAGGGACAACGCCGAAGGCAGGTGGATATCTGGTAAATCTCCGGTACGCCGCGCATTAGGTCTACCCTGACAAAAGACGTTTCTCCTTGAGCCCAAAGTCTCAAGATGGACATGGAGAACTAGACCTAAACAAAGGAAAATACCTGAAACAAAACAGATTTCAGCCGAAGTTCAGATGAGAACAGAGGGAGGAAACTCGGTAGATCAGTGCGCCTCAATCACTGCATCATGCACGGTACGAGCGGCCTCGAAGCTGCATAAGCGTTTGCGCTACGCTTCTCGCCTGACGAAAAAAGGTGTCGTGATTTATACGTGGTATTTGAACATGGTAGAATGGTTGTACGAGCAAGGAGCCGCGACGTCAGTGCGACGGAAACCGAAAATTCCCCGAAGGTTGAGCTGCGTGCGGCGTAACATGCAGATTGTCGGCGAGTACCCTGGTTATTGGATACAAGAAATATGGGGTGGAGGAGAAAGCCAAAACTGCGAAGCGGCCCCATCGACGTCTGCAGCAAGAGGATAGCTCAGTTTCATCTGACGTGGACCTGATAAAAACCGACAAACACTCACAATCGCGACTGCGGGGCTAGTATGCTACTATACTACTGCTCTAGTAAGTCCCTTTGATCTTGTGAATGGGCAGAGTCGCAGACGTGGCGATGAGTTTCATTACCGCGGTAATGAAACGTTGAGCCACAAAGGGAGCCGCGGACTCATTCACCTGCCTATTTGGGATACACGCACGCTTGTTTAGGGCAGGTCATCTCGCGTAACTGCCTTTGGACGTGTTTCAGACCAGTGGCCGTTTCTTCTTATAGTCCTGCGATCTAGTGAGTGATAAGCCTTCCGAGTTGTGTTTGTCTATCATCGTTCTGACTCGACTCTGAAGACGTCCTCCTAGTCGTCCACTTTGTGATTTGTGTGTATGCACGACTCCGAGAACCCTGAAGGAAATGGTGAGCTCATCTCCCGCGCTATTGAATCAATATATGCTGTGCTTACACTGCATCTTGACTCCCCAGCGAACTGTCCACTACGGCCGCCTTGTTGGAGAGCATTGGTACGCGAATTCACCGACATATGACCGCCAAAGCCTCGACGTTACCAAATACAGTACGCCGCACGCCGAGGGAACTTCTCTTGGAAACGCAGCCGGTGATGATAAGGGTCACGGTTGATACGTGTGGAACGATGATGGACCCATCCGTGGGTACGTGGTCGCACGACGTCCGATCCTTCTCCTCTTCACCCATGAGCCTTTGCCCTGAGTACTCCTAGCTCCAGCTTCAGCGACGTTTGAGGAGCCCTCTCTCACAGTTCCTGGCAGCCAAGTGCGACGCATACAGCCTCGCTCGGTCTATCTGGCTTGATTTTCCAGTCCACCTCGTCTTTGGCGCCGCTTCATAGATCCCGCGCACGCAAGCAGAGCCGGGTATCACTGTTGACAAGAAGATGCGGCGTGTATAGCTATAGCGGGCCAGGACTTCACATAGCAAATGCGAACCGATAGCGAGGTAACATGGGACGCACCTGCTTAGGTGACTGACCCCTGGCGGTGCACTGAGCTGATATGACTGTGGGGAATGCGGGGGCTAGAATCCGGATATAATCGGTGAGACATGTGCGTTTGATCTTTCAACAAGGAAATGTTCACCTCGGCTATGTGTTGCAGATTGCAGCGCATTTCAGACGCATGTGGTTCCAGGAGTTGAGGACCCTCCCAGCGTGGGGCTATGCCAATGCAATTTACATTGAGGCATTCAGCGCTGGTTTTGCTTCACGTCATACAGTTGTCTGTAAGTAATTGAGCATGCGCTTCACGTTGTTTGATTTGCTTTCAATATTCAAGTGTGTTGTTGATATCCGTACAAGGAGTTTCCACCTGGTGACTGGGTCGATGAAACGCCAACCGCGTGCAAAGCATGTTCGTGAGTGGCTTTAGTAGTCTAGTGCCACTGAGCCCGCTTACCAAGTGTATCAATTTCGAACAGACTGGATGGTGAAGAGTGCAATTGCAATCGTTCCAAGTGCTGAACGTTCGTCATGGTTAAATGTGAGTCTGTGACGACAAACGGCGCTAATTCTGCTTCTCGCGTCTTTTTTTTTTTTTTTTTTAAATCATTGTTATTATACGTCGGCGAAGCCAGGGACGATGCAAATCATAAAACTATACACATGATACTCTACGTGTAGCGGGGAGACTCTAAAGCCCAGACGCGCGATACGCGCAAAGTGAGTACACTACCACGTTAGGGAGTTCTAATTATTAGTGGGAGCGTGATCGAATGTAAATGCAAGAGGATTATCAATAAGAAAAGAATAAAGCGCAGGGTCGGGATCAGCAGAGTTCTTCAAGAACTCCAGAAAGTTGCGTCGAGGCCGATAGTACCGTGTACACTGGTTCAGTATGTGTGCGCGCGAGTGAAAGACGTTGCAATCGTCGCATCGAGAGTTTTCGTTTGGGAAGAAGCGCGACCGGTATTCCCCCGTGGGTGCGTGATTCAGTATTGCTCGGGCTGCTCGAGCGACCAAGCTGTTGGTGGTGAAGCGGGTGAGGAACTTTCCTCCCTTGTGAGTGGTGGGGGCGAGCGCACGTCGTCCGTGTAAGAAGTTGCGGCCTCTATACGCCGGGTGTTTGCACATGTTCGCCCACGCGTGAATAGCCCGCATCTTTGCAGTCTTTCTGGCCCATGCGATCGAGGTGAATGGGATAGGGTTGGGCGTTTCCAGCGCCTCGCGGGCTTGCTGGTCGACGAGCTCATTTTGTTCGATGCCCACATGGCCTGGACACCAGTGGATGTGAAGGTGCGCTGCGGGGTTTAGGGAAAACCAGGCACGAAGGCGGGTAGAAGTGCTGATGGATATGGCTTGGGCCGAGTGTGGTTCCACCCTGAGGAGAGTGGAGATGGCGGATTCGCTGTCGCAGAAGATATGCAGGTCCGTGGTGGTGATATTAATGCCGCGGGCGATGCACGCGGCGAGTGCGAGGAACTCCGCGTCGAACGACGTGGCTTCTGAGTAGGTGAAGGCTTTCGATGCAACGAGGGCGCGTCCAATGTACAATCGGTATGCGGCGGCGGCAATGTCTGGAGTTCCTGTACGAGCTGAACCGTCAGAAAATGCAAAGGTGGTTAAAGGGGAGGAAGCTAATTGACTGATGAATTCGCGTTTGCGTTCTAACCAAGGTTGAAACTCGTCTGAGGATTTCTTAGGATGTGAGATATTAAATGAAACGCGCGAAGAAAATAAATCTACTACTCTATTTCCGGGCTGTAATTCGGGGTGTGAGTGGCTGATGGGCTCGAGATTGGGCGTAGATGATTGATGCTGGATCTGAAGGGGGAGAGAGGAGCGTGGGAGGATGTTGTGGACGGGGAACCCGACGGAGTGGGATGAGCTGCGAGCGGCGTCAGGGGTGGCCGCGATTGTGACAAGGTGACTGGCCGGGAGACATTGTGTGCGGAGGACAGAGGTATCAAAGAGTTTGCGTAAGTGGAGGCGTATTGGAAGGAGCCCTGCGAGGATTTCCATTCCGCCGACAGGGGATGTGCGAAACGCCCCCAGGATCCACCTTGCTGCAGCGGATTGAGCTTGGGAGAGAGAGGAGATGAGGGATTTTTGTGGCTTGCGTGGGCTGAACCAGAGTCGGAAACCGTAAGTAAGGATGGGGCGAATACATGAGATATATAGGAGCCGCTTCTGCGCCGGAGCGAGGCCTCGGTTAGAGTTACCCAACATGGGGTACCCGCGAACGGTGCTGAGAGCCTTGGTGGCATAGAAGCGAACGTGGTAACGGAAGTTGAGTTGGGGGTCGAAAAAGAAGCCCAGGTAGCGCCAGATGAGTTTGGGAGTGAGCGTGATGGAGGAGTTGTTGATGGAAATAGTGAGGGAGGGTAGAGGTCCATGGTATTTGGGGCGAGGGAAATGAGCAAGTTCGAGTTTGTCAAGTTCTAGGATGATGCCGATGCGCGCGAACGTTTCGACGATGCGGAGGTAAAGGTGACGGAGGATGAAGACATTTGTGCCTAGCGAGTCCGAGGAGAGAGCGAGGGTGCCGTCGTCTACGAAAAACAGCAAGAGGGATCGCAGGGAGGGGTCTGAAGGCGGGAGGAGTTTGGAGATAAGGGTGAGAGCCGGGGTGATGGCCAGTGCTGAGAAGGTGGGGGAGAGGCATGAGCCCTGTCCCACGCCGACCGTGCAGCTGACCTGATCGGAGAGTCGTTCAGCCCATCGGAATTGAGTGGTGCGGTTTGATAGGTAATTGGCAATGAGAAGGCAAAGGGAGGAGTGGAACCCAAGGCGTCGCAGGATGGCCACCAGCAAATGGTGGTTGATAGAGGGAAAAAATTGGGCTATGTCCATCGCGAGGCAGGAGGTGTGGAGACCCGCTGCACGCGCCGCTCGTAAGTGGTGGACAAGGAGGAGACCAGCGTCGTCCGTGGAGTGGAGACGTACACCCCCACACTGGGAGGGGTGTAACAGCTGGTACCGTACGCAGTCGTACTGCATACGGTTAGCAATTAGCTTCTCCGCCAGCTTGCCTAAGCAGCTGAGGAGGACGATAGGCCTGTATGCCTTTAAAACTGAGTAATCAGTTTTCTTAGGCTTCGGGATGACAATGGTCACTGACGACTTGAACTGCTGGGGCCAAAAACTGTTAGACACGCATGCATTAAAGATGGAGAGAAAATACGTTTCGACTTCGCGGTCGGCGACAAGGGACTTGATCATTGACCAGGTGAGGTGGTCTGGACCTGGTGCGGAGCGGGATGACGTCGATACAAGACTTTCCCTTAGCTCTTGTCGAGAGAAAGGCGGAAAAGCCCTCTCGTTGCGCTGTTCGAGGACCTCAACGATGGAGAGGTCAACCGGCCGGTCCTGTGCCGAGTAGAACTGCCCGGCGCAGCCCTTGACGAAATCGTCGAAGGAGCCTAGGGTGGCCCCGTCGTTGCCCTTGATGTGAGATGCGGTCGATACCGGGCGTGGTTTGGACCACGACGTGAGGTCCCAGACTCGCTTTTTGGCTGCCATGTCCTGGATGATGTTGTCGAAGTGCAGCCTCTTGGCCTTGCGCACCGCGCGAAAGAAGGCCCACCGATCCTCTTGCTGGTTGGTGAGCCGAAACACCCTGAGGGCTTCCCGGCACTCCTCGTTCCACCACGGTTTGGAGTGGCTGGTGATGCGTGGAACCGACGCATGTCGGTTGAACGCTTCCTGTACAGAATCAAAGAAAGTGTTCAGCGAGTGTTCAACATCTTGAGCAGAGGAAACAGAGTCATGAATACGCATGCGTGCGGCATCGATGATGTCCAGCATGAATTCCGTTTCTGCCTCGGAATTGGGTGCGATGCGCGGGAGTGCAACATATTCCGGCGTGGTGGGAATGTCGATGGTCAGGACCGCGTGGTCTGACCCCATGCGCATGTCAGTGTCCACCGTGAGGGTGGTGAGAGGATGGTCCATGAGCGTAGAGTCAATCCACGCGAGATCAATGACGGATGGCGAAAATCCGCGACGGTGAGGGAAGTGAGTGTACACGTCCAGAGAGTTCAACAGCGAGACATTAATGTCTGGCATGAAGTCAATGACGTCTTGCGCATGTCGATCGTCGCGGCGGCCTGACTCCCAAAGCATGTGGTGGAGGTTGAAGTCGCCTGCAACAAGGGTGAAGGGTGGGAGGTGTTGCGAGGCCAGCAGTGTGTGAGTGGCCTCGTGTGTGTCTGGGTGGCTGTACACATTCAAAAAGAAGCGTTCCGTGTTTTGGAAGGAAACGGAGAAGCATAAGAGATGAGGATGCGAAATGATGTCGTGGCGAGTCCGCGGGTTGGCGCCCGCCCACCTACGGTTGACGTAGCACGCTACTCGTGCTTGACGAATATCTCTGACCTCAAGAAGAATCCAGTCTCTCGATTGCGCCTGAGTTCCAAAGAACTCATCGCCGTGGGGGTTCGTTGTGGAAGGAGTGTGTTTGAGGACGGCATACGCGGGTTCCTGGATGAAGATGGCGTCCGCTTGGACAAAGTGTTGAAGCACGGCAGCGGTATTAGCGGCTGTATGGTTAGCATTAAAAGAAATTACCCGGAAAACACTAAGGGTTGAATCCGTCATTAGGTCTAGGGTGCTCTGACGGGGCCGTGGGGTTGTCGTCCCATGCCAACGCGCGTGTTTCGACTAGGTCGAGTGACCTGCCTGAAATCGGTGTGGGGTGTTCTACGAACAGCTTGTGAAGCTGGCTGGTGTGTCTGAATCCAATCCCGATCGCGACGGTGCCGGAAGAAAGAACAGTCAGGGGAGTCTGAGCGATGTGCCTCACCACAGTTGAAACATTTGGTGTCAGCAAGAGGAGCTAGACGTTCGTGGTCGCGCTCGTCATGTGGTTGCGCGCACACAGGGCACCTTACCACTTGCGAACGGCAGATGTCTGCGGGATGACCCCAGCGCTGGCAGACAGCGCATCGGGGGGTTGCAGGCCGGAAGTTATGAGCCTGCACAGCTCGGCATGTGCCACCGTTGAGGTACACAATCTGTCGCATGATCTGTCGCATGCACCGAGACGTGGAACTGTCGTAGAAGTCCACAAACACCGTGCCGAAGGAGGAGCCTTCGGATATTTGGACGCGCGGGTTGCCTACCATGGTGACCCCCTCCCAAGCGTATTGGCTCAGCAGAGCTTGTCTAAGCTGTTGGATGGACTCGTCAGATGTGGCATTAGACGGGTCAGAGAAAGGAACGCGACGGTATAGCACACCGTTGCGGAATCGGAATTTAGAACACGCTGGGGTGGCGGTGCTCAGGCCCCTGCACTTGCGCCAAAAGGATTCAATGACCGCTTCTGTGCCATCGCATGGCGACGTCCGGAACTGGAGGTGAAGCGCATTATTAAGCCATCGCACGAAGAGGATGTCAGGCGCGTCCTGTGGGATGCGCCTGTCCATCTTGGCCTCCTCGTACACGAGGGAGAAGTTGCTGAGAAGCTGCTGGTCGTTGGGAATGTCAGAGACTGAGATGTTGCCGCTGGTCGGCTTTACCGTGATAACCTTGGAGGCGTTCCGTGGAGCGTGTCGAGGGACAGCTCGATTGGGCGGCGTAGGGATCATCCTAGTAGCCATAGAAAGTACTGCCTCAGCTGGGGCATCAGGTAAGGCAGTTGCAAGGGCGGAGGTGATGTTCAGGAGGGTGTTGGCCGGTCGCGACTTAAGGGCTTGCGCGTAAGTCGGGGCAGGTCGATTGGCCATGGGTACGGGAGGCGGTCTCGACGAGGCGGATGAGGGGAGGGAGGGTTGGCCCGTGTGGTGAGTCAGGCTACCACCGGCTCGTGTGGACATGTGTGCTGGTCGGACTGCTTGAGTAACGAGCTGGGCGTGAATGGCCGCTGAGGGTGTTGAGCTTGGCTCTGCGCGAGGAGAGGGGGCGGACACGCTGCGCTGAATGGCGAGATCCGCGTCCACTGTGTTGTTCCACATGTTGACGAGGCCCCGTAGGTTGTTGAAGATGGGCAAGACGGTGTTCTCGAACGATTTTGTATGGAGTGCTAGGTCCCTGATGCGGTGCATAACCGCCGGCTCGGTGAGGAAGGCGGCGAGGGTAGAGAGGGTGGCAGCGAAGACCGGTAGAGACTCGCTGATCTGATCTTCGTTATCGCACGGAAGGTGAGCACCGCACGGCGTGTCTGGAGGGATATCGTCTCCCCACAGATCAGCATCTTCATCGATGGTTTGCGACTCGATGGTGGCAGCAGGTTGAGGGGGCTGCGGTAAGAAGTTGACAGGGGTGCTCTGAGGGTGGTTATAATAGGGCGCACCAGGAGCCTCTGAGGGCGTTGGCTGATTAAACTCAGCCTGGTGTATCGGGGCGGGCGGGGTCATATAATCCAGCGACTGCTGGGACGGAGGGAGAGTCATGTCTGCGTCTGTTAAAACGCCAGACATGCTGAATTAAAGTGGTACGGGCTTTAAGGGGAAGATTAATAACGCGGATACGAGAAGAGTAGATGATATTAAAGTATTTTAAAGGAGAACTCGAGCGATTAACGGGGAGGGGAGGGGAATGGTGGCGAGGGAGGCGTTATGTTTAAGCGTGGGAATTTTCTTAGTGGTGGTGGTACGGGTTCAAGAAGCGGCGTGGTGCTTCTCGCGTCACGGGGTCGCGTTTCAGTTCGCCTCGGGCAGCAGCGTCACATGCAACCATTGTGATCACTGGCGACGATTCTGCCCTCGTGAGCGACCTTGAAATGTTCTGATGTTGGATGCATGCCGGCGACCAGGGTCTATGGGCGTCGAGTATAAAGTGGAGCGGCCCAAGGTAGCTTCAACCCCGTCGCTCCTGCGGGTGTTGTGCTCGTTCACAATGCTTTCTGGTCTCTTTGCTGCGCTCTTGTTTCTGTCAATACCTCGTCACACGCATGTATCAGGAAGGCAATTGTCAAATCTGCAGCAAAGCTTATTTCCTGACAAGTTGGCTGCTAAAAATGTGACACATTCTCTGAATGTCTCTACTTGCCCAGGTATGGTTGATTTCCAAGCTTTGATTTCTGACTTGTCCGGATGTTGATCTTGGTCATGTAGGTTATACTCTTGCTGATCTTGATCAAACAAAAACTGGGTTGATTGCAAAGCTGAACCTCGCTGGCTCAGCATGCAACGCTTTCGGACAAGACATTGCAAACTTGACGCTTGAAGTGAATTACGATTCTGACACGAGGTCTGTCTGTTGCACTTCTGGCGGCGCATCTTCCACACACTCATGAGTATCTAGACTCCACGTGAACATCTATGACACCGACAAAGCACAATTCACGGTGCCATCCTCGGTTGTGAATCTTCCGACTGCGCCGCAAACAGTTCGCAAGAACAGCTCCGACCTCGTCTTCAACTATGAGTCTTCCCCATTCGCATTCTGGATCACTCGCCGCTCTCAGCCTGACGCCATGCCTCTTTTTGACACTCGAATCTCCTCTCTGCCGGCGACCCCCATACCACCTGTCATTTCCGAGGATAACTCGACCGCTCTGGACGCTTTCCCACTCGTATTCGAAGACCAATATTTGCAACTGACTTCTTCGCTTCCTCTCGGTGCCAATATTTACGGGTTGGGCGAAGTCGTCGCCAGCAGTGGATTCAGGCGTGACGTTGGCACCGGTGGCGGTGTCGGTACTATTCAGACTATGTGGGCTCGTGATATAGCAGACCCAATAGACGAGAACGTGTGAGACTTTCCATTGTCTTATGATGTTACAGCGGATTCTCACTTCCGCACCATTGTCGGTAATGTAGCTACGGTACACACCCAGTGTACATGGAGCACCGCTTCAATGAGACGACAAATCGCTCACAGTCGCATGGCGTGTTCCTGTTCAGGTAATTCGAACGTCTATATGCCCGAGGCGCTTTGACTGACCGAGGAACTGCGCAGCGCATCTGGGTCTGATATTCTTCTTCTCACTCCGCCATCATCCAACGTGTCGCTCATAGAATACCGTCTGATTGGTGGTACACTCGACTTTTACTTCTTCTCGGGACCGTCTCCACAGAATGTCATTGAGCAGTACGGAGAACTCATCGGCATGCCCACCTGGCAACCTGCCTTCGGATTTGGCTTCCACCTGTGCAGATGGGGCTACCAGAGCGTCAACGAGACCAGAGACCAAGTTACCAAGATGCGTGAGGCAAATATCCCGCTAGAAGGTGATTCTCGAAGTCTAGAGTCATCTTCGGATATAATACTGACTGTTCTGCTAGTCATGTGGAACGATATCGACCTCTACCATGCTGTCCGTGACTTCACTGCTGATCCGGTGTCTTTCCCTGCGGATGAAATGCGAGCATTCATTGAAGACCTCGTGAGCCACGTCCAGTTTCTGGTGTCCTTTGGCCACTCTGACACCCTTCAACCAGGCTGCCCACCATCAATACTATATCCCGATCGTAGATGCTGCCGTAGCAAAGCAGGTCAATTCAACGGATATTGTATGTTGCTTCCTTTTTTGTGTCCCCGGAAGCCCGGCTGACTCGATGATACCACAGTATGATCCCTACACACGAGGAGTAGAACTGTATGTGGCCCCACTTGATCTTTATGTTCCGAACGTTAACATGCAACCATGATGTAGTGATACGTTCATCAAGAACCCCGACGGGTCGGAGTACGTAGGTCAAGTCTGGCCCGGATACACCGTCTTCCCAGACTGGTTTGCCAAGAATGCAGACGAGTATTGGACCGAGGCTCTCAAGAATTGGTCTAGCTCTGGTGTTCTATTTTCCGGCATATGGCTAGACATGAACGAGGCGTCGTCTTTCTGTGACGGATCATGGTAAAAGCATCGACCTATCAGATATTCCTTTACTGATGGTCAACGCGCAGTGGGACGGGCGTTGATATATCAAACACCAGTGTGCCGTTCCTTCTTCCCGGGGTGCCTGGAAACCTTATATTGGATTATCCAGAAGGGTATGACCGCAATTTCTACACAGTATTCGTAGCGTAATTTAATCGCTGTCTCTGACAGATACAACTTGACAATCTCTGGGCCGAGCGGTAACATCACTGTCAACGGCACTCTCACGTTCAACCAAGCTGGAACAACAGCTCTTGCCAAGCGCGGGACTGGCGCCGGAAACCAGACGGGTGTTGATCTGAATACGCCTCCTTATGCCATTCACAACGGTACGCTTAGCTCTGCCTTCGCATGAGCAAGGTCCGTGGTGCTGAGTTGACTATGTATAGGTAACGGGCGACTCTCCATCCACGCTCTTGCGACGAACGCCACGCATGCTGGTGGCTACGTTGAGCTCGATGTACACAATCTCTGGGGATTGATGGAGGAGAAAGCCACGCACAAGGCTCTCCAGACTATCATCCCCGGAAAGCGACCCTTTCTCATTAGTCGCTCGACCTTTGCCAGCTCTGGTAAATGGACGGGGCACTGGCTTGGAGACAACTTTAGCAAGTGGCAGTATATGTACTTCAACATCCAAGGCGTACTTCAGTTCCAGATCTTCCAAGTTCCCTTTGTTGGCGCAGATACATGTGGGTTCAATGGAAACACTGACGAGGAGCTCTGCAATCGCTGGATGCAGCTCTCTGCGTTCATGCCATTTTACCGAAACCACAACATCAGGGGCGCCATTTCCCAAGAGCCTTATCGCTGGGACAGTGTTGCGAATGCTTCGCGCACTGCTATTACCCAACGTTATACGCTTTTGCCTTACTGGGTGAGTTCGCTCGTCTTACCTTGTGCATGCTCTGCGGTTTCACTAACACCATAGCTAGTACACTTTGTTTGCTAATTCATCGCTATTCGGAGCTCCCCCGGTTCGTGCTCTGTTCTACGAATTCCCAGACGAGCCGGAGCTCTTTGCTGTGGACAGACAGTATTTGGTTGGACGCGATATCCTTGTCACGCCAGTGTTGACACCCGACGTTTCTACTGTTGATGGTGAGCCGCATCTTTGTTCGGGAAAACGGCTGGTCAGAGTCGCTAACCCCTTCCTCCTAGGAATCTTCCCTGGTCGCGGCCGTGTCATCTGGCGCGATTGGTACACACACGACGTTGTCAACGCCACGGTCGGTGCGAACACTACCCTCGATGCTCCTCTCGGTCACATCAACAGTCATATCCGTGACGGCGCCGTGCTTCTGTTGCATTCAAAGCCTGCGTACACGATCACGGAGACTAGAGCCGGACCATACTCTCTCCTTGTCTCACAAGCGGCAGATGGCTATGCGTTTGGTACAGCCTACATCGATGACGGCGAGAGTCTCCCTCCCACCCCCAATCGAACAGTGGACTTCCGTGTATCCAAGGGTTCGCTCCATATTTCCAGCCATGGGGGCTTTCACGTCGATCAGAGGCTGGACACCATTACGGTTCTAGGTGCAAGCAAGCCGTCAAGGGTTGACATCCAAGGAAAGCAGGCCGAGTTCGAGTACATCGAGGCGCAGCAGAAGATTGTCGTGAGCGCCCTCAGCGTTGATTTGAACAGCGCACATACTGTTTCCTGGTCGTGAAGACAATTTCTGCCTGCGTAGTTCCATGAGCAGCGGTATCCTTGTACATAAACGACAGTTTGTATTGATACAATTTTTTTGATCATGTCAAACCATCCAATAAAGTGGTAGAAATACAGCTTAGGTTAAAAGTCCCCGTTTAAGTGCTTTACCGCTCTGCTCAGTCCCATTTGACAGGAGCAGAGTAACGTTCGCCCAAGACTCCTGCTTGCTTCGCTTTGATTTCTGAGAGGTCGCGGTTGAGTAAGAGTGACGATAAAAAGTCGGCGAGGATGGGACTTACGAAGAGCCACAGCCTTGGAGTAGAAGCGGCACCAAGCAAAGTTACCTAGTAAACAACGTCGTCAGTACGTTTCAGTGTGCAGTGTAATGCAGCAGTAGGCAGAACGCACCCATCATGAGCCACGCGTTGGGGACCGCTAGCTCCTTCCAGCAGCTACGAAGCTCGCCTTCGTTGTCGAGACCCCAGATCGGCGCAAGCTTGTCCCCGAGTTCGGGACCAATAATGTTGCGGATGGGTTCGCGAGCATCTCCGTACCCAGTGGCGAAAAGGACGACGTCCGCTTTGACTTCGCTGCCGTCCTCAGCAATGAGTCCGTCCTTTGTGAACTCCTTGATACCGCCGCTACCGGCTTTCAACTTGATTTTGCCGTCGATGATCAGCTGGCTCGCTCCGACGTCTGGCCATATTTGAGTTTGGTTAGCAATAAAAACGAAGGGGATTGAGTAGTGATCGTACCGAGATAATACCCTCCTGCGCGGAGGAGTGCTAGAATCAAGAACCCAGAATCATCTTCTCCCATAGTGAGTTGGAATCCGACCTTTCTCAGACCGTCAAGCAGCTCCCTAAACGATGCAACATTAACCTTGCGAAAAGTCCAGGTGGGATATGACGTTACTTGTCTGCTTCCGCAATATCCTTTGCGATGCGGGTGTGAATCATCTTGCGGTAAGGGATAGGCAAGGAGTTGTCGATGAGGTCGGCGACTTCAACCGGAGGGCCGTCTTCCCAGTACACGCCTACCCACACGAGTGTTTAACAATTGTATGTGTTCACGGGATGACCGACGTACCTTTCATGAGCCTCGGCATACCCTCCTTCGTCGTCATTATGTAAGTCTTGCCGCGTTGCCACATAGTGACGTCTGTTATCATGTGGTTGAGCGTAAGGTGATAAAGAACAATGGCTGCAGCAACTTACCCACGCCATGCTCATAGTAGTCAGCAGCGATATCGTGAGCTGTACAGTAGAGGCGCCGCGTCAGCAATGAGACCAAACGATGTACTGCACTGACAAGGTCTCTTACCTGACGTGCACGCGCCAACAACCACGACCTTTTTCCCAGCGTGGTCCAACGCCTTGTCGTGCTGAATGGAGTGCAAGATTTGGCCCTTGAAGTCTTTCTGTAGAACAAGGATTAGATGTGAGCAGAGCACTAGAGCGTTGTTTGTACGTACCATTCCAGGGATGTTTGGCATCTTGGGAGTACCTCCGCCAATTCCGAGACAGAATACGACGTGATCGACGTGAAGTACGCGATCCTTATCTCCACGCTGCACAGTCACGGCCCATTTTCCGTTCTCTTCTTGCTTGGCCGAGACGACTTTGGCAGAAGTCCACACATCGAGTTCAAGGGTTTTGGCATACGACTCGAGCCAGTCCGCGAGCTGTTGAGTGTGGTTGGGTCAGATTCCATATCTCTTTGACTAGTGAATGACTTGCTTTCTGAGCGGGAGTGTATACGGGCCACGAGGATGGGAACCTGAGGGAGAATTACATGATTGCACTCAAGATGAAGATGTTGCAGGTCTTACGGTACGTATGGCATGTGATCATACCCTGTTGGTGCAAATGAGCGAGACACGAGTGGTTCGAAGGGCGAGATAGTACTCACAGACAACGTCATGCAGACACAATGCAGCATACCTATGCCTCCACTGATCTCCGACACGAGCTTGCTTCTCGCAGACCAAAGTCGAAACGCCAAGCAGCTTCAGGCGAGCGGCGGTCTCCAGGCCACTCTGGCCACCGCCGACAACAAGTACTTCGGGGTCTTTCTCCAGGAATTCCATGTCACGCTGGCGCTGGGCGATCCACTTGCCGTGGTTGGGAGCAAAGTTGCGACGCCAGCCAGTCAACTCTGGGAAATCTTTGAGAGATTCAAGGTTGGTGAAAAAGGTGTGGGCCTTCCACTCGCGTTGCCCTCTCTTGGATTCGACGGGGACGATGCGGAAGACGCCGCTACCTGCGCCGGCGTCGCAGTCAAAGGTGAAGTGCCCGCGGAGCCATGCGAGGTCTTCGTAGAGGTCGTCGACGTTGGAAAAAGTGAGTTTGAAGTTTGAAAGCTTCGAGATGGCGAGGCGATCTTTGAGGAACTGCTTTATCTTGACTTGACCTTGAAAGTTCCGCAGATCCCAAGTCATAGAAAGGATGTCGCGCCACCAGGCATCGTCTGTGAGAAGCGAAAGGATCCCGTCGATGTTGCCCTTTGAGACCGCCTGCTCAAAGGAGCGCAGCCATTCGGTCGCGACTGCTCCGTGGTCGATGCTTTTGATCTCAGAGGTCGGGATACCGAGTTTTGCGGTAGTTGGGAGGTCTGTGGTGATCACCATGGTTCAAAGATACGCGATTGAGACAGCGAATGAGCATCTACGACGACTTGCCTGAGTGTTAAGTAGCCTTGTCTGCCAGTTATCTCACGCTGGCACCTGATAGTAGCCTGCTTCGGCAGCGCGGTGGAGGCGATGCCCATGAACATGGGAAAGGCACGGTACGGTCAGCCGACCAAAACACGGTTTAGAGTCGGAAAGTCTCACGACTTGACAGATGTCTGAAGCACGTAACTTGATGCATACTGATTACATCATGCTGCTAGGGGCGCCGAAGCGTTCACGTGCCACGTGAACACTTCGGTACATACTGCGGCCCCTAGCAGCATGCATTAAGTGAACGTTGAAGGTTAGGAGGCGAACCAGCAGACACCTTTTAGTCGTTGCTAGCATGGTAATCAGAGAGACAGTAAGCACAGGAGGTCCTCTGAAAAGATTCGGTATACGGATCAACGCACCAGCATTGCCTTGGGCTAATGGTAGATTCATCTTTGAGGTAGCATGACCTCCGTGATCACTTTCAGCCAAGCGAAAGCAAGCACCTGACAAGCATAAAACCCTAGCTCAGTAGTGCGGCCCTGAGGACCTGGGCAGCCATCGCCGCACAGGTCGTCAGCGACGTTGTCCAGCGCAGCCACGAGCAATGGTCGCAGTGGCCAAGGCTAGAGCTACGGTGGGCGACCGCAGAGACGGACGCCACAAAGCTTTCACCTCCTTTTTACGGGTGTGTCTGGGTCTGATCTGAGCTCGAAAAAAAACACAGCGCTAGCATTTGCACCTAGTTCGTTTCCCGACCATGGCATTCCACACTCTAAAGCTTGTGCGAGACATCCTAGCCTGACACACCTACAGGATTTCCAATGGCGACTGCATAACTTCGCGCCTGGCCTACTAGCCCGACCCGTTGGCAACTGAGAGCCAGTTTTATGACTCGGACAGTATATACCCACCGCCGAACAGCTGAAAAGACTCAAGTGTCAGAGGTAACGTCCTTCATTTTGGTTTTCCGAATGTCTCTTAAAAGCTTCGGTGTATTGCAGCCAATGAATGCAATCAGGTTGCACTTTTGGCGTGAAGGGTGGCGGGCCCGAGTAGCCCAAGTTTGCGCCTCGGGGGGCCCGCGTCTCTCGAAAGGCAAGCTTCCCTCAGCCAGTCAAGGCTAATCTTGGTTCTGTGTGCTTTTTGCTGTCATTTCAATGGACGACCTGCGAAAATATGCTCTGCTTCCCTGTCAAAACGCTCTGCCAAAGTCGACAGAATTGTCTTCAACGGCGCAAGGCTGTTCGAGTTTTGCGTTTGAGTCTCCCAAGAACCTAGGTACTTTTCAATATCGCTGTCTAGTATATAGAGTACGTCTAACTCCTTGTGACCCAGAAACCTCACCTGTCTTCCACTGACGCTCTCCCCTCGCTACCATAAAACCTTCCACGACCTTCAGCGTGCCAAAAATGTCGCTCTACAGCTACTCGAATATCCTAGCAGAAAGATGCGACGTACAAAGCACGCCTCCATCCAACTCCTCCGTATGTTCATAACCATGTCCAGGTCATCACCATTGTACTAACGAAGTATTTCACAGCTACTAGCGTTCACACTTCTACTTGCTTTTCTCTCAGGGTACTACTCTAGAGGAGTTTCGAAGCAATTCGAGGTGCGGGGGCTTCCATCATACTTCGTGCGCAGCCCAACCATACCCCCCTTGTTGGATAAGCTATCTGACGTTGCAACGCAGTCCCGCATAAACAGCCTCATCACTCAGACTGTCCGAGAGCAATACCAAGCATTCTCAGAACTATGCGATGGGATGGATAACATCGACGCCAATTTGAACGATGGCAGTGACACTGAGGAGGAGACCGATTCGGGGGCTGAGACACCCAAGCCTGTTCGACAAAACGCCGTACGTTCCCACTCTGAATAAGCTCCATTCGAAGCTCTGGCCGACCGTTTTTTTTTCATCTTCCAGACGGATTACTTTGGACCGACGATGACACGGCGCAGGAATAGCGACGCTGCCGGGATGAACGAGATCGATGTCTGCACGAGTTCAAGCTCGCTTGACCAGATGGTGATGAAATGGACCGCTGGCGTCGTGGACAACGCCCTTCCTCAAGGTGATATGAGTGGCTTGAGGTCTCCGCTTATACTGAGGGAGATGTACGAGGCGTTCAAAGGCGAAGGTTTGTCATAATGGGTTTTCTGCAAGTTGCTGTTCAATGACTGATGATTCTTATATCTAGTCGCTCATATCATGAATGCGTAGGGAGAGGGAGCGAGGTTTCTTCAAGGGTTTTAGGGTCATGGTCTATACTACACATAGGTATTGCACTGTACTGTATTGAGGAGTAAAAATATCTCTGTTCTAACCGGAGGGCCACGAGGCAGTTTGCGTCAGAGTCATGATACATACAGCAAGTAGCTGCAGCCGAGCGACCTAGCCTCAGTCCAATGGTATCTACTCTTCCTTCTTACCTGCCCATTTGGCGTCTGAAACATTTGTAGATTTATCTACAGGGGAAAGGTATAACCAAGCCGAGAGAGAGATGAACGTCCAGACGACATCCCAGCTGATAGAAGATTGGGCAGGATGGGAGTAGAATATCTCCACTGCGAATTGCGCAAACCCGGCGAGCGAGCGCATATGTTGTGGTAGTGCAAGGAGCGCCCGACCTGTCGTCCAGGTATGCAAAGCAATGCTGAATAACGCTACAGCAGCGTATATCGTAGACGTGGCGTATGATTTGCCGGAGGTTTTCAGAGGGAAGATGAGAGGGAGTACGATGAAGAAGTGCATGATCAGCAGGTTTGGCAGGAACGTTCCCTCGGTTGTGTATGGGGAAAACACGACCGTGACCAGCGACGCGCAGACGCTCAACCAGAGTATCAAAGGCGGAGAAGTGGTCGGTTTGAGCTGTGGTGCAGGCGATAGTGAGATGGCTACGTGGCAAAGGTTCGCCGCAACGCTGATGGCAACAACTTGGCCAAGGAGCATGTACGCCCACAGGTGAGGTATTGAGCGAGTGCGACCTAAAGAGTGTAAGACAGGGGGCGCAGCCTGAGAGAGAGTGTGTGTGAAAACGAACCTTCTGTGGCAAGAAATATAGTCCAGTACCCGACCGTGAACAGGCAGAGTTTTTCACTCCACCACCAGTTCATGTGGCCAGTGCACACGATTGACCATGCTTGTTCGAAAAGGTCGGAGTGAACAAGCCACGTTGTCAGCCTGCTCAGGCCGTCAAGCTCATACTGCGATGTTGCAGTGTAGTGGCTCGACTCGAAGGTCCTGAAACTCCACTACATGCACGGTAAGCATGAAGTTCGTCTTGCAAGTTGCTCGAGGGAAATACGCACCAGTAGAAAGCCAATCATGTCTAGGACCACTTAGCGTAGTGAAGAGACCGTAGTGTATGATATTGCACTCACAATACCAAGTAAATCCGAAACTTGACGCAGCTAAGGATGAGAATACTCTGACGGCGGTGCGTTGGTGGCCATTGAGACCTCCGCTGTTGCGCCACAACGAATAGGCTATCAAGACAAACAGAAAAATAATCAACAAGAAGTAAGAGAGGAATATGGACAACGCTACAAGCTCTGGACGAGTTAGATGCAAAAGACGTGAGTGTTCTATGTCCATGTCCATGGTGGGGGTGGTAAACTTAATAATGGCATATAACAGCTATTGCGGATATTATTTTAGTTTATCTTACAATATGAGTGATGTTTACGCCTCCCCGCGTCGTGGCAGCGCCAACTCCTACGTGTCCACGTATGATCTGTCATTCCCGCACAACGCGCTCAAGCCTCGCGTCGTTGCTTCGTCACCTCGACGACAGCGGATAGCGAAGGGACCTCCTCCTTACCACACCATGGACAAGACTATCATCGTCGCGCTGTGCGTTGCGGCTCTCTTTGGAGTTGTAGTCTTCAAGCTGGCCTTTACAGCAAGGCAGCAGCCACTGCTTCGTTCGGTCGCCATCCTCGTCCTCGGAGACGTAGGACGGAGTCCCAGAATGATGTACCACGCAGAGAGCTTTGCAACGAACGAGTTTGAGACGTACATCATCGGAAACAAAGGTCATCGCTCTCAGTGCGCATGGCGAATCTCGGTTCACTGACGAGACGGTTCGATAGGATCAAAGCCGATACCGTCCCTCCTGTCCCTCCCTCGAGTACGTTTTTTATACCTCCCAGACCCTCCTAGGACTATACCAGGAAGTCCCTTCCTCGCCGCTGCACCTCGGAAAGTTATACTCCAGATATTCTACATCCTCGAAGCTCTCCTCGTACGGGTTCCACATCCACCAGAGTTTATCCTTGTACAAGTACGTGTAACCCCTTTCTACAGCTACTTGAGTCTACATGTTGAACAAAGTCTCCAAAGTAAGAACCCCCCAAGTTTCCCTTCCCTCGCGCTGGTTTGGCTCGTTGGCTGGCTCAGAGGAAGCAAGGTAATCATCGACTGGCACAACCTCGGTTACAGTATCCTCGCGTTGAAACTGAGGCCAGGGCATGTGGCTGTGAGGGTTGCAGAATGGTATGTACCATTTGCGTCTTTCAAAGCGTACTCTTATGCGTGTTCTGTGTAGGTTTGAAGGTTTCTTCGGAAGAACAGCGTATGCACATCTGTTCGTCACGCGAGCTATGCGGGACCACCTAGCCGAGAAGTGGGGGCTTCGGTAAGCACTGTACTTGGTTCTCAACAACGCAATGCACTCATCATTACCAAGTGGGATCCAATTAGTTTTGCATGACCGACCGCCATCACATTTCCACCGCGCGTCAGACTCAGAGATGCATGAAGTAGGATTCACCGCTCGCGTTTTCACAATCCCCTCTGACTCAAGTACTTTCTTGTAGCTTTTTCTCAAAATCAACTCCACTCTGTCAACACCCACGCTCCTTCCATGGCTCCCCGACTTCACAAAGCCAGTATCAACGCCATTCACAGAAGTCTCCTCCCATCCGAACCTCACCATGACGGAAAGCCAGCCATTCCCCTCTCAACGACACGACAGACCCGCCCTGCTTGTCTCCAGCACATCCTGGACACCAGACGAGGACTTCAGCATGCTCCTCGAGGCTCTGACGATCTACGACGAAAAGGCGAAAGCCTCTTCGGGCCCGGGGAAGCTGCCCAAGGTGCTGATGGTCGTGACGGGTAAAGGCCCGGACAGGGCAAAGTATCTGAAGGAGGTAGAAAAGCTGCAGGGTGGAGTGGATGAGGAAAGGACTTGGACACATGTCAGGTTGATTAGCATTTGGCTGGAGGCGGCAGATTATCCTGTTTTACTGGGTAGGTCCCTCGTGTTTATTGTCTATGCACGGGGTTTTGAGTAGCGCGTTTAGGTTCTGCGGACCTAGGCATCTCCCTACATTCGAGTTCATCGGGAATCGACCTCCCGATGAAGGTGGTGGATATGTTTGGGTGTGGGCTGCCAGTGTGTGCTCTTGGGTTCGCATGGTGCGTATCTCTGGTTCTCTCTTTTCCGCTCCGTCTCTCATATGCTTCGTTTCCAATGCCTTCAGTCTCGACGAGCTTGTGAAAGACGGAGTCAACGGTCTAGTCTTCAACAATGCAGAACAGCTAGCTTCACAGATGGAGGTATGAGCGCACGGCACGCATGCTAACCTTGCGCATTCCTGACCTTTACCTCTAGAGCCTCTTGGCTGATTTCCCAAAATCTCCTGCGCTGACTGCCTTGCGCGCGTCCCTCATGCATGATATGCCTCAAGAGAAACGAAGAGTGGGTTCACCTCGTGCAATGCAGTCAAGTAGCTATCCAGGGTCAGGAAGCCGGACGCCTGATGGCGACGAGTGGGAGTGGTGTACTTGGTCGCAGAACTGGGATGTCGTGATGAAGCCAATGTTGTTGACTGACTTAGCTGTCGATAGGCCATGAGCACAAGGACAATATAGATATATGCCTAATAGTCTGTGCATGGAAGAATACACTGCAGATAGAGGAGTGAACTAAGGCACGACAGGTCAAACATCCCGTCTACTCTGCCTTCAAGTGGGGAGAGTAGTTGGTAGCTGAGCGCTGAGTTTCCACGAACCCCTTACAAAAATACAGGACATTTTTATTTCAATCGGCGAGAAAGACAGGAGGTCTTAAGATAGACCCAGTTCACTCCCCGCTACATCACATGGCAAGCGTGACGGCGCTTACGTCCATTTTTGCGGAGGGCCACAGTCTAAATCCATCTACTAGCTCATATGTCCATACAGAAAAAAAACAAATCCCAAGAGTTGTAGAAAACCATGTATACTAGAATTCTTCCGTTACAGATTTTTTAAAACGGTAGACGTGAGGAAGTGGTTTCCAGAATGGCAGCAAAAGATGAGCGCTAGCACAGGTTATTTCAGAAATTCAAAATAAACGACTGTTTGCCGACGGAGTGCTGAATGACATAACTTACTATTATTTCTCGATAACTAGCTAAAAGCGCCTGCCGACGCCTGCCGAAGCTCCTCCACGTGATTGTCACACTGTGACAGAAGTAGCGGAGAGTGTACTGGGCCTATCTTACAGGCTCTGAATTCGTTGCATACTCAATACAGGCGTTATATATGTTGGCCATTGGTCGATGCACAGCGAGTATACTGTGCTGTGGGGTCCTTTGCAAATAAATCGGCATGAGACAGATTGGAAAATACACAGGTACTCAAATACTTACTCAAAAATCACAATTTTTTGACTGTTCCGTAGGATAGCATCTAATGTATGTTTTCCGGAGGTTTTCAAGACGAAAAGATGAGTTGAACGAGGGACGGCACGTTGCCGTCGTCGAGAGTCATGTTTTGCAAAAGTCCCTGCTCTTTCCGTCACAGATTGATAGGATTGTCACGCGGCAAATTGAAGCACCGCTCGGCATAGCGTGTAGCGCTCTACGACGTCTGGTGCGTATGCACCGCTAGTTTCTCGGATCAGAGCGGAGTTCAAGCTCTTGTCACTCTGTTTGTACTCTTCGTCACGCAGATGCAAAGCTTCCCCGTCCCAAGCACACCCGTGTCCCCAGCACTCAATCGAAACTCACTGACACGGAGCAATGCTATTCAAGAAACCTGTCTAGAACTTTCGAGCTGACCGCCCGACAGCATCTTTGGGATCTGGTCGGATCTGGTCAGATATAGGCCTAAGAGATGGCCCAAACCACGCCGGTAACTCTCGGTAGGCTGCGTCCCTCCTTCAAATATTACAAAAAGTACATGTATATTCATGTAGTGAATAGCTGCATATACCGAAACTTTTACCGGTACGCAAACTGTTGTGTGAGTGAGTCTGGGGGAGGATTTGCAAAGGTCCCCGCATTTGCAAAGGACCCCACAGCACAGTATATGTATCAGTGCAAACCAGTCACATCAATCAAACGTGCCCGTGTACATAATGCAGCACTGATCAGGCCCTGATTCCACTGTATCCACCAAGCTAATGTGAGTGGCTCGGAGTTTCACTCAGATAGCCTTCCCATGAGTCTGCCCTTGGAGCTGTCCCAACCTCCGAATGCCTCAACTGAATGAAACGGAGCATGACCCTTTGGAGTTCATTTCCGCTTGGAGGCGGAGGTGCTAAGTGGGAATAGTGGTGTCTGAACGTCCAAACTGCTACACTGGATCTCCACGCGTTTGCGAAATCTGCTGGCCTGGTGGTTGCCTTTCCTATAAGGTAGGTTCTTGCCTGCTCCAGAGACAGATACTCTAACCATTTGGTCAGATCAATGTGATGAAAGATATGCAGAACTGAAAAAGCTACCTGGGTGTACTGGAAGGTCACCAGGTGGTGTGGGAGGCTGAACTGGCGGTGTGGGAGGCTGCTGAACTGGTTGTCCGGTGTACCTCGGGTTTTGGTTCCAGGTTATCATGCCCCGAGCCTTCAAAAAGTGGGAGGACTCTATACTGCTGTATGGGATGGCAGACACCATTGCTATATGGAATGTGCCGGTGACAACAGCGGCAGACAAAACAAGAGAGGTTGAGAACAGCATCATGTTTTGTGAAGGGTGATTTGCAAAGGGTTTGAAGAAACAGTCAAACAGCTAGTAGCTGTAAGATTTAAGTTCAGTAACCTAAAGAAAGTGCAATGCAGACAACTCAAACAAAGCAGTACTTACTGACCAGCACAAGCAACTGTCAAGAAAAGGACTAGTGGGGCAATGGAGGATGAGAGATGATAGTGGTGACAGAGGGCTTTTATAACATCTGATGGTTCACAGGGAAGGTACTGGCACACTGGGCATGCAAGAAGGTGTAAGTATTGCATCATGTGTGGTCATAACAATGTTGGAATTGCATGCTATGTACTCTTGATCTTTTCTATGTCCATATCTAGATCCAGTCCATACAAGAGTAGTAATTTGGATGGCCATTGGCCAAAACAACTAATAAGATGAGGTCAAAACAGCAGTAAAATTTCTCAAAGCAGTGAAATGGCCATGGAAACAGCTTTTGAGAACATATGAGTGTGCTATTGCATCATTTTCAAATTTCCTGTCTATCTGCTAGACTGCTAGTTGCTGAAAATTGTAATCCTATGCACTTCAAGTACTATAACAAAGATGCAATATATCTCGTGGCTGTGGTATATACCTAG
This sequence comes from Cytidiella melzeri, assembly GCA_022592445.1. NCBI lineage: Eukaryota > Fungi > Basidiomycota > Agaricomycetes > Polyporales > Irpicaceae > Cytidiella > Cytidiella melzeri. Next base: position 94,764 of record JABYQR010000045.1, on the reverse strand, counting down.
AAATTCTCCCGGTTACCAACAGAAACACTGATGGTGCTAAACATTACAGGACAGGGTGGAACAGCTTTAGTGGCACTACCAAGCCCAACTGTTGTGTCCCACCTTTTGTTTTCTTACTCTGGAATAATTCACAACATTCAGGAGTCAGCAACAGGTTGACACTTGGTGAGGAAACTTGGAAGGAGTCAATACTGATGTCTTTGTTATGTGACATGTCATGCACTATTGTTCTGGTTTTGCAGGTTGCAGCATGTTTGCTGGTTATACAATAAACTTTTCCTTGGGGTCCAGTACTGTAAACAACAACACACACTGGTTGTTTATCATCATCAAATGGAAGACCTGACTTACATGAAGCTTTGAACTGGGTAAAAGCATACTGTTTCCAATTTGCTTAATGTGGCAGTGTTATGGACTGTTAGGAGGTGGAGGCTGGTACCCAACTCATGTGCATCACAGGGATACAATCACTGACTCAGGAGCTAGCCTAAGACATCTCCAAACTAGCATCAGCAGGGCTGGCAAGTGAAATGCACAATTCTTGAAGGGTTGGATCAGATAGTACTTTTTGAGTAAGATCAGTAACTAACTTTGCTACTGGCGGTAGCTTGACTAAGCAATCTTGTTGTTTAGGATAACCTTCTTAATGAGTAATTATGTTACTGGTAGCAAATTGTAGAAGTGATATAGCCTGAAGTAGTTACTTGAACAAGTAACTTTGTTCCTGGTAATAACTTTGCCCAGTAATCTGGTCATAAATATTTACTGTAGTAAGTGCATTTGCTATCAGTAACAAATCTGATAAGCAACTTGATCTTGGATAAAGTAACATTATTACAATTGATCAGTTTGTTGCAGTAAAAGTACGCATACTTTAAAAGAGGTAGTCATCAATGGTAGCAAGGGGCTTTGTATATCTTGTCATCAATCTTGTGCAGTGTTTACTGCTGATGAACCAACCGGTTATAGTGCTCATTAACACTCACTGCCAATGCAGAAAAATAAAGAATTACATGCCTCAAGAATATAGGGGAGGGTAATGTCTTGTCAGAATCAACTCCCAAAACATGTTACATGTGTCTGTCATGGATGGCCCAACTAGCCCTTATTTTTTGCATTTTACCTCTAGTTTTAGCCTAATTTTAGCTTGAAACCAGCTTGAAACCCGGTTGCAACCTAGCTTGCAACCCTCTCTGCACAAACCCCTTGCACATCTATTAAGCACCTGTATCATGTGGCTTAGATGCTCTACATGGTCACGTTACTTGCTGCTACATCACACTGGCATGTGCCTCAGCTTATGTAAGACCACATGGCTACAATCACATGGCTCAGCCCATAGCTAGGGTTTGATGTCATAGATAGCACTCACATGGACTCCTATTGTTCCTTCGCTATTGTTCTCTTTGTGGAAGAATGTTCTCACAGGTGTGGGAGTGGAAGACAATAACTGGTCTCTTTTTAGATAGATTCTCTCACGAATAGAGGTCTTGGCAGAGTCCAGACAATAGCTATTGTTCTCCTTTAGGTAGTTCTATTGTTCTTTGTTCACACGGCTTCTTGCAAAGGCTGCCCTCAACATGGTCTGTGTGCAGGTCCCTGAAGTCTATATATACTGCTGCATGTACACTCCTAGCCCCCCATCTCGACCTCTTGGTCTTTACTGGGCTAGGTAAGCCGCCTCCTCCTGTACTATATAGCTGGTAGTACAAATACTAACTTGGTCTTTACTGGGCTAGCAACTTGCATAAAGTCTGATAGCTGGTGAGAGCACTGTGCTTCAAGCCTGCCACCACCTTTTTTGTTGTCGTCCACATCATGTCCCTTCTAGTTGTGTCAAGCTTTGTCTCCGTAACACTGTCCTGTTGATGTCTGAACTGCCTCATCCTTACTGGAACTGCCACAGAGCGTGTTCTGATGGTTGCCCTTGCTCAGAGAGCAGTTAATGTTTCTGGAACTTTGGGGAACAATCATTTTCAATTCTCACTGCTGATGCAACAACAAATTTACATGCTTTGAGAATATAGGGGTTTCCAATGTCTTGTCAAAATCACCTCCCAAAACACTGATAGTGCCCCCTCAAAGAGCAAATAATGTTTGTGGATTGCTGTACATGTTTACAACTTGCGGGAGTAGGGCCAGCAAGTGGCAAGATACAATTCCTGATGTCCAAAATGTAATTTATACTATAAATATGTTGTACATGTCAAATAAGAAGAGGTGTTTAGTTGATAGAGCATGTATATATTGCAACTGAACATCTGTGTCCTTGATTAACAGTATGTATTATAGACCATTGTATAGCCCTATCTTGTGGCAACATTGTGATTACAGAAAACCTGTCAACAGAAGTGGAATTGAGCAAGTTGTGGCCAGTCTACTGAAACAAGTCACTCAGACTCAGATTCAAACTCCCACTCTTGGTGGCACATGATGTCAAATTCTGGTCAGGTACATGTACAGCAATCTACATTGCTGGCTCTTTGAACAAGGAATACAATTAGAAGATATGCCACAAATATTATCTGCTCTGAGCAAGAATTATCAGTACTTTGGAAGCTGTAAAAACATTCTCAACCCCTACATTTTTGGAGATTGTAAATTTGTGGCTGCATCAACAGTGAGCACTGCAATTCTCCTTCATTCTTCAGGAATTGTAACAGCAATGTCATATGAGTAAGGATTGGTAATGCACAGTCTTGCCTGCTAATACTACTGGATAGAGAGTGTAGCCAATGACTGAGTATCCTACACAACTGAATGGTGCTGACTGAGCCTTTAGTAAGCTCAATACATTTAGTATATGGAAATATGAGTCAGGAGAAGCCTCATGGGACCTCTGCTATTCAGTCATGGAAACTACTGGAACACGATGCAACAAGGTGCAAGTATCGCATCGTGTGTGACCATAATGATGATGGAAAAACATGCTATGTACTATCTGATCTTATCCTAATCTACATCATCCATAGATCTGATCTCTGATGATCAGCGATACAATCTTGCTTTGACAAAAGCTAATTAAAAACACTACGCCTCCTTATCAGCAATCTTCCATCTACATTGCCTCCGGGGTTGCCTGATGGCCCAATGAGAAAGTACTTCACTGATGTTGACATTGACTCTGATGAAGGGCCATGGTACTCAGTTGACTGGGCCTGGGTGCACATATTATAGGGTACTCACTTATCGCAAGTGGTCCTGATGGCATCGGCCTAGTACAGCATTTTTCTTAGCGGATTGCACAACAACCTCGTCTAGAGCAATATGCTGGTCAATACCTGACAGCATCTAAGGTGTATTGGGTGAATGAGCTGACAATACATGCGTAAGTATTGCTTTGTATTCTCTTCTGGTCAGTGCTGAAATTCTTTCATTAGGGGAGTTCAGAGTACAATACACTTGCTTACGTTGCGGATCATGAACATTTACCTGCATGGTGTCTTAGCTGATTTCCCCAAATCTCCTGCGTTGACCACCTTGTGCGTGTCCCTCATGCATGATACGCCTCAAGATAAACAGAGAGCAGCCTAGTCTGTGTTTTGACGCAGGGGCCTCTGCAGTAGGTTCCCGATTTGGACAAAATTCCTGTTTGGGGACGCGCGTCTCCGAGGATCAACGCGTCTTTGAGCGCTTCATTTCTTACGCGCACGCTCAGTGCTCCGCTACTTCAAGTTGCACCTTGTACTCTGTATCTCCATTGTTGCAATATTCCGCGCCACTGTGGCACACTTTCTTATTCCCAGTGAAGACTTTATGCCTCCACACGGCTATGTCTCATCTATTTTGGTTTCCTCTGGTTGTACAGCCTGTTTACTATGTTTCACACTGCTCACAACTTCATACAAGTTTCATAGCGTAACATAGATACCTTTCTCATTTGAACTGCCTTTTGGACAGCCTCTCTCAGACTACTTAGATACCAGCCGTTTCTGTCTTGGGCACCTCAACGCATATGATCTACTGTGAGGTGTAAGTACTTTATCAGACTCTTACTCCAGAATTCTTATTCATACTGCATTGAAGTGAAGACCCAGTGTCTAATAGGTGATTAAATAAAGTACTTGGATTTGTTATGAGGTTGACACAGAGTCGAAAAGGCCGGCGTACCAAAGCCTTTCCAATGGCTGCTTCCGAACACAATGAAGGCTCTACAGAAGGCAATCGGAAGGTCATTGACAACCTCATGCTCAACCAGCTTGGGCTCAGGCAAGAAGATGTCAACACTGCACTTACTATTGTGACTGGGGATCAGTCTACTATAGAGAAGATCCGGACTCTCAAGCGGTTCCTTGATGACTGTCCTCATGGTTATCATCAGTATGGCTGGGTCTTACCACTTATTCAGTTGTGGCATATGGGCTGGTCAGACCTTGAACGGATTCTCGATACACACTGGGGCTCCACCTCGCACACAGAGAAGGGAGAGATGCATAGCGAGGATGCATCAACATTTGGTTTTATCAACGAGCTTTTTGGACGAAAGGTCAAGAGCGTAAAACATCCTGATTATTATCCAGCACAAGCACTTGTATTTGACACTCTCTGTGCTGAGGTTCTCAAATGCTGGAGGTAAGTTACCAACAATCTTAAACTGGGCAAATATGCTAATATGTCCACTTATTGTAGAGAGTACTACCATACAGATAATCTTGAAACATGTATGGCCTGTAGACAGCCGACTCTCCACGAGCTCCTTCAAGATGCACAGAAGATTGTAAACAGTTATCTCAGTACTACATCTGCAGAATGTGCGTTACATGGGGACCTTACAGAAAATTTGTTCTCCACTGGTTCTCAATGGACAAGCCCATTTCAAGGTAGCACAGCTCCTGCACAGCCCAAAGGAGATCAAGTATTAGCAAACACTATCTTGCGTATGCGCGATAGTATGCTACATCACGAATTTCAGTCTGCAATTGCCGACGGGGACATTGGGCGTGCTATGAATGTGATGGGGGTACGTTGAGACACTGGCTCACGCTTCAAACTAAGAACAACCTTAAAGACAACACAACCAACCACGAAGTGGCAATAGAAGTGTAAAGGTGTGGAAGCGCGGAAGTGTTAAAGTAATGCGAGGTGGTCCAAGAGTCCTAGTTTACCTGTGCTAAAAAGAGCGACAAGGTTTTTTGTGATAAAGTTTATATGAAGGGAGCTAGACGGGCAACTACCACACGTATCGCGGGTAAAAAGGGCAAGTCGGCGCAGTGAAAGAGAAAGAATTATAGCGCGGCTCCAAGCGAGCGCGCGGGAGATGTCGCGGCTTGTAGGAAAACGGCGAGCGGAGGGACGCAGAAGATAAACGCAGGCGCAATATGAATCTCGAACACAAAACGCGGTCGCTAGTGAAGGTGAAATAGTCGCTGTAAAACGCGGGCGCAGTGAAAGTGAACGCAGTAAGCTCGACGCAGTGAAGATGAAACGCAACGCAGTAACGCAGTAAAATAACGCAGTTAAAAAGCAAACGCAGTATAACGAAGTCGGAAGGAAACGTGAGGGAAAGTTAAACTAATAGCGCGCGGGTTGCAGTGGAAGGCTATGTGAAACCGTCGTTAATTGGACTCGGCAGACTGTGCGCGGGGGCGGTAGTGTAGAACAACACCTCCCGAGCGGCGATGCGTATTACAAGCAAACGCGTGGCCAACGACGACGTTGGTAGAGCTGGTAAGATTGAACTGTACTAGCTCGCACTCGTGACCCTCGCCTTCAAAGTCTGGAGATAGCCAGCAATCTGGGTGCGGCGCGCGCGGGCGATCGCAGTCGAGTGGGACGAAAGGTCCTGTACGTAGGGGAATTGGATGGTCGCTCTGAGTGTCGCAATAGGAGCAGTTATCGAGCGAGTCCGCAACAGAGGCGACGGACGACGCTGGCGAGGGTGATTTAGGAGTAGGTCTCTCAGGGGAGACCGTAGGCGCTGCTGAGGGCTCGGGCGGCGGCGTGGGCGCGGGGATGGTGGGATAACGGCGTTGAATCTCGCGCGGGCGCGGGCTGAAAGGGCAACGGCCGGTGGGTGAATGGGGAACAGTGGGACAGCAGCGGCAGACTCGAGGCGGGTTGTCGTTGTTGGACGCCGCGGGCATAAACGTGGAAGAGATCGCAATGAGGCAACGCAGGAGAGACTACAGCTAGGGACGCGAAGAGACTCCCTCGACGCGAACGCAAAGTGTAAAGTAAACTCTGGGAACTGGTGTGTGGATTGATCCCCCTCCCCGTAGTACAAACAACACCTTTATATATATACTAAAGACCCTCTCCTAAACCTTTCCTTCTATGGCCTAAACCCAAACGCAAGAGCGAGGAAACGGGGTAGCAGAATACTTCCGCCTGCGGAGGCAAAATGTCCAGCGAGTCGACGCCCGGCGGGACACAGCACTGGTCGACGCGGAGTAGCGGCGCGCGCCCTTGCGCTGCAGAGGCGCCAACCATCGCGAGCGGGTGATGAGGCGCCGTCCAGGAGTTGCACAGCGTGGCGTGATGGGAGTCTTCCTGAAACGGGGTTCGCGCGTCAAGTTTCTTCTACCGTTGGTCCGACCCGTGTCCGAAACACTTGGTGGCTGGCCGGCCCATGCTCCGATGCAAAAAGGGGCATGTCTGTGTAGCAGAGTTTGGTGCGATTCCTCGGCCTCGGATGTTTCCGGCGCATTGCTCCTTGTCAAGTCCTCGGACCCTCGGCGGACTCCTCGTGCTCGTGACGCTGAGAAAGTTGAGGGACTTGCCGCTCAGGATGACGCGGGCCGCGCAAATGGCGGGCTGCTGCCGGGTCTCCGCGCCTAGCCGATTCCCGGGCGTATCAACGTTGTAATATATATCATTATAGCGGGAAAGGAAGCAATATTACTGATAAATTGTGTATTAGGTGTGGACTTTCACGTTTTGCGGCTCTGGCAAGAGCAAGTATACAAATGAGCTTCTGGAGCTGGCCTGTAGTTTTCAATATGAATACTCCAACGAGCTGAAGACCGCAATAATGAACAACTGGCTCTGCAATTTAACTGGCCACGAAGGACGCTGGTTCCCAATGGACCTTATGCAGGAACATAATATCAACCTATTGAAGTCAATGTCAGGCAATCGCAGTGCACCATTTGCTGATCCATTCTTCCTCAATATTTGCAACTTCTTAGACATCAAGGAATCTCTACGTTCTGCAGTTCGGTATTGGTGCAAAGAGTGGTACTCACAAGCAAAGGAAAAAATCAGTCGCTATGAGGCATTTGCGCAAGACCATGCACGAACATGAGCTACATAAATTTCGAGCAACAAGGACTTTGGGTTTTGAGGCTCAAGATGATTTGCAGCAGGATATGACCGCTTTGACTATACCTCTCGCATCAAGGACTTTGTACAACGGACTTTAGCAGACGGAGCTAATCTGCATGGCAGCGGAGATGTAGATGATGATGATACTATAGAAGCAGACTTTGAGGCTCCAAGACCCTAGTACATGGGAAGATGGTGAACTGGTATTGGGTATAAATGTAGCAGACGAGGATGAAGACAATGTACTTGAAGAGCAATCAGCCGAGTGAAATTATGTACATTTAGTGGTAGAAAAGGATTTCAATTATGCCTGTTTCTGTCTGGTTCTACGACAAACCCGCTTTGGTGGTTGCTCAATGCTGCTCTTGATGTTGGGTAGCAGACGGTGTTTGTTACAACTGCTTGGACTCTGCGGTGGGCTGGAAGATGGCAGATTGGGGGAATCAGCATTGTTTGTACTGCAGATGTTGTCCTCGGTTGTAGCAGTGTGCGCATTCTCCTTATTGGCCTCCTCAGACCCAGAAGTGTTGAACGAGTGAGGTGCAAGGCGCAGAGTGACTCGCTTCACATTGGCAAGGCCTGCAGCACGTAAGTTAGCACGGACCTCTTGTACTTTCTCTCGTTGAAGCCGGCTTGTCTCCCGCCTCTGCTCTCGTATCTCCTCTCTACGACTCTCGAGAGTAAGAGTTGTATCGTGCTGTAGCCGTGTCACCTCCTCCCATAGTCTATCACCATACATATCCCAATACTGCCAGCCATCCATCCGCACCTTCATATCATCCTTTGTCTTGATAAGGAAGAAGTTGTCGGTGATACGAGCAATGAAGCTGCGAGGAAGAAAGCTCTTGTAGCCAACAAGTAAGCTGTTGGGGCTGTGTGGCAACTCGGAGTGGCGAAGCTTGCGCGCAGCATCATGAAGTTCTGCCGTGAGAAGCTCCATATCTTTTGCAGATAACTTCATATATGCAGGTGCGAGCAGTGCTGACGTGATAGGTTGAGTTGCAGAAGGGGAGGCAGCAAAAGACAAGGTAGCAGGGAGCAGTCGAGGGGTGGGGACAGGATACAAACGACAAGAGCTACAGCGTCCACAATTTTGATCGACAGCGGAGTTCCCATAAATCTTGTTGATTTGACGTACAATACAAACCCCTTGTACATGTGCGGCAATGATGAGCCAGAGAGAGATGTTGTTACTCCACAGGGACGAGCTGATGGTACACTCAACTTTCCGAGAGAATTTCTTTCCTGGTACGTCAGAGTCTTGTACATAGTCTGAGCCCTTCAGCAGCCGAGCGTCGGGATGTGGCCTTTGCAGATATGCGCATATAGCCTCTATCTCGGTCTTCTTGATATAGACATACGCTGTCCCATGCCGGTGGCGTCCGCGTGACGTGCGTCCAATCTTTTGAATCATTGAGGCAGCACTCGAGGGCGTCGGGAAGCAAACCACTCGGTCGAAGTCCTGAATGTCCATACCAACACCGAGGACATCAGTTGCAACGTAAATTGCTGTCCGTCTATCCTCCGAACATGCGTATAGGTCTACAGAAGTTTTGTGCTTGCGATTCGGGCAATGGAGGGAATGTACGTGCCGAATGACGGTGGTCTTTCGTGGCTGCAACCGTGGCGGAAGTAAGGTGCGTAGGTATCTGACAACTTTATGGCCTTGACCAATGGTCTCGCAGTACAGCAAGGTCTTCTCGATATCCGCGACCACTACAGCGTCGACTGGGACCAGCCAATCAAGGTCACGGAAAGATTCGGTTGTATGGGTATATTGAATGGTGCGCATCACGATGTCGACGTTTTTGCGTTCGCAGTCCCGGCGTTCCAAGAAGAAGTTGCCGTTTTGGAAGCCTAATGCTTTTGTGATGACGTCCGTCTGTCGATTAGGTTCAAGGGTGGCTGTCAGCGCAAGACGTGCGGTCCAAGGTGGAAGCCATGGTATTGTCCGTCGAATTTCCCCATACGCCTTCCGAAAGTCCACCCCCCACTCGTCCACTAGGTGACATTCATCAACGACGAACAAAGCCAGACGTTCGCGGACGTCTGCGTCCTCAACGAAGACCTTGAATTGCTTCGTTTGTAGCATCTCGGGGGACATGAGAATAATGCGGTAGTGTCCCGCACGGGCTTCCTTCCACAGGTCTCGCCTAGCCGTTGGAGGAAGATCCACGTTCGCAAGGGTAACAGAGTCGAGAGCCTCGGAGTTGAGTGCCACGGCGGAGATGTTCAGGTTGGAGAGAGTTCTGACCTGTAATGCGGTATAAGTCAGCAAACAGGATAAGGGCGAATAATGAAACTCACCATGTCGTCCTCCAGTGCGTTGGTTGGCACAATGACTATCGTCATTGTGTCCGGTCTCATGAGCGAGTACGTGTAGAAGATGGCCGACTTGCCATCACCCGTCGCAGAGATGACCAGCCCATGCTTGCCCATCAAAAGCTCGGCCAATGGCTTGAGCTGGAGGTCGATGTTCAGCTCCCACGGGAGCTTCGGACGCAGTCGCTCTTGTAGCTGCGCAATTCCCTCAGGTGTACGCCAGTCATACTGTCCCTGCGTCGACCAGTCGGACATTGTTGTTGGTGCAGGCATCAGGACGAGAATAGGCAAAGGAAAAAAATTGTATTCGAGACTATATGGTAATTGCCAACATATACAGATATGCGTAGCTGGTGGCCGTGAGTTGAGGAAGGATAGCGAGAATAACGCGACGTACAGGGTGGCAGGAGAGCGAGAGCGACACGTCGTGCTGGGTGGCAGATCCAGATCTCAACGCGGTAAACAAGATCACGAGACACCGTAATAGCCGCTGAAACACCTACTGCAAAAGGGGGGTGAAACAGACGCAGACGTCAGACAGAGATACTTGACGTTAATCTCCCACCCAATTGTCAGCACTAAACAAACTCCGCTAGGCGCGGGCTGATGGCGCCAAACCGAGAGCTTGGCGCGGGTCTTAGATGATTTTCAGAGTGCGGCGAGCCCGCCAATAGGTGTACAATAGGTTCCGCAGAAATACATAGGATAACAAAGAGTACATTTTGAGTCTATGCAACTGATGCCTTGGGATACATAGGATAACAAAGAGTACATTCTTAACATCATAACAAAGGGTACATTGTGAGTCTATAGAACTGATGCCTCAGACTTTTGTGAGCTCCTCAACAGCTAGTCACATAGTAATCTTAGGCAATTACATGGGACAATAAATATAATTGAAGGGTACAATTTTCAGTATACAAGAGTGTACATATTCTAGTGTATAAGTCTGTTACATAGTGTACAAAACCTTACTGATGGCATTGTGAATCTTCCAATTCCCTCTTTCTAGTAAAGCACTATTCATGCCTCTGTCAGGCTCTTTGTTTCTTCTGTTTGCACTGCTCACATACTCACACATGTTTCAGAGTGTAGCATGGTTACTTATATTGCATTTGGAACAGCTGCCATTTCCCTTTTTCGGTACAGCTCTATTTATATCTTTGCCATGCTATGCTTCTGTTTCCTTGGTTTTCTCAACTTACGCAGGTTTTGTCTTCTGTTTGTGCTGCTTGCATGCTCATACATGTTTTGCAGTGTATCATAGTTACTCAAACTGGTTAGGAGCTATGCTCGCACAGTCCACTTGCATTGCAAAACGAAACAAATGTGGTCTATTTGGGTTGGCACATTCCTTTAGATGAGCTTGAAGTTCGAGCAGTGAAACCACAGGAGTATCAGAGCTAATTTGCCAGGAAAGTTCATCTGCATCCTCATTGCCAATCTCAAAATGATCTTCTGGCTGTTTGCGCTTTCGTCGGTAGTCACGCTCCCTAGTCATACATGCATTACACTTGCTAGTGGGGTCTCCTTTTCTTCCACCTTGACCATCCTTGGTACGGCACCGGAACTCTGAGAGCTCTTTGTCAACATGGCACCGGGTGCACAGCTGCGTAGTTGCCATAGCTGTATGACTTCAATCGAGTAAACATGAGTTTAGTAAGATTGATTGCATTTGAAGAGTTTTGTACCTGAATTTTGTAGCACGGGATGTTAACAACTTCTGGCTTTTGTCACAGATTTTCAATGTTTCTACAAGACTTGCCTTACCAGGCAACGGTATTATTGGGAATATTTAAGCACTTGTCAAGCGCTTATCCAGCGCTTATCCGGCGTCTATTTAGGCGCTTACCCAGTGCTTATCTGGCGCTTATCAGGCGCCTATTCCGGCGCTTATTATCAGTGCCTATCAATTGATGCGCTGATGCGCCTCCTGTCTCTGATGCGGTGATGTGCTCCTTTCCTTATCTGTGTATCACATGATAGAACTCTCTGGAACATTGTGGAACATGCTGGAACTATGATGTCACAGTATAGAACATTCCATTAGATGATGTCATAGTTCTTAGAACCTTCTGGAAAAGTCTAGCCTTGTCTTAGAACAAGCAAGAACAGAGTGAGATATAGTGTAAGAGTGGAAACCTGCTGCAGAGCAGGAAACACTCGGAAAGAGAACTTTTACAAAATTTATTCTTCGAGCCGGAGGGGAAAACTGATAAGTACAAGATATCGCTATAACTAAGAGGTGGTAGTACATACCTTCGAGCCGGAGGGGAAAACTGAGATGGCTCGAAGGAGGCGTCGTAGTATATAAGTGTTGCGAGAGTGTGGGAAAGATAAAGAAGTATGAAAAGTCCAAATGCAAACGTATACCAAAAATGGTAATTAAAGAAAACTATGAAAGAAATAATGTATGTTGTAACCCGCAGGGTTACACTCTCACCCATCCTGAAGAATTAAACATCTTCACCAACATCCGGAATGTTGTTTTCCCGTAAGAAATCCGTCAACGGAACGAGGTCTCAAACCTCCGCGCCAGGCAGCCATTGGTCATGTTTGGTGCCATAACCGACCCATCGCACAAGGTATTGGAAACCGCGACCACGAGCTTACACTAACTGAGATGTTTTGGGTTGCAGGTCAGGGGTTCAACCCTGGCTGGGGGCAACTTGCAAGGGGTTACACCCTTGGGGCGGCATATATCACAAATCCCCAATAGACAACCCAGAGCAGCCCTCATACTGTCCGAGAGAAACTCCGGAGGGTGGGATTAAAGTGTCTATAACGGGGAGGAGTGTAACCCTGGCGCGGGTTAGCACAGTGCTTGGAACAGCATATATACTCCGATAAGACTGAGATAATAACATCTCAATTAAACTGCCTTTTGGCGTAACGGTTATGACGTCGGAGTTCAGATCGCTTACAGCAAAGATATAAATAGAGCTGTACCGGAAAAGGGAAATGGCAGCTGTTCCAAATGCAATATAAGTAACCATGCTACACTCTGAAACATGTGTGAGTATGTGAGCAGTGCAAACAGAAGAAACAAAGAGCCTGACAGAGGCATGAATAGTGCTTTACTAGAAAGAGGGAATTGGAAGATTCACAATGCCATCAGTAAGGTTTTGTACACTATGTAACAGACTTATACACTAGAATATGTACACTCTTGTATACTGAAAATTGTACCCTTCAATTATATTTATTGTCCCATGTAATTGCCTAAGATTACTATGTGACTAGCTGTTGAGGAGCTCACAAAAGTCTGAGGCATCAGTTCTATAGACTCACAATGTACCCTTTGTTATGATGTTAAGAATGTACTCTTTGTTATCCTATGTATCCCAAGGCATCAGTTGCATAGACTCAAAATGTACTCTTTGTTATCCTATGTATTTCTGCGGAACCTATTGTACACCTATTGGCGGGCTCGCCGCACTCTGAAAATCATCTAAGACCCGCGCCGAGCTCTCGGTTTGGCGCCATCAGCCCGCGCCTAGCGGAGTTTGTTTAGTGCTGACAATTGGGTGGGAGATTAACGTCAAGTGACAGAGATCCTGAGGCACGAAGGTTGAACGTTGAACGCCCGTCTACTCTGCCTCGGGGAGACAAGCGTCTGTGCCCTTCAGTCGCCGCGTCGACGTGGAACACGCGGATGACGGGTACAGGGATATGTTTGGCCCATTCAGGCGGTTCGGACCCGTGCAGCTGCACGAGGTCCAACTTGGCAGAGGAGACCGCGTCGAGGATTTCCGAGAGCGCTTGGTTTTGGAACACGCCGACGAGGAGAGGTCGGGCGGCGGAGAGTGCAGGGGAGAGCGCGGTGAACAGTCTGTTGGCGTGGGCGGTGAACCACGGTTCGTTCGGGACGATTCCATCCACGGAGGTTTCGGAGACCGGTCGGAAGAGTCTGGTGCTGTGTATCGCGGCAGAGATTTTGAGCGGAGGGGAATGAACCGTTTGCTAGTGGGGACGAACATCAGCCCGAGCATGTCTGCGCCGGACTCTGCAGCGGCCAGTGCTTATTCTTCTGCAACGGGAAAGCTCCAGGGTTCAATGGCGACATCCTCCCTCTACGTTTCCTCATCACAGCTCACGACACACTAGGCTTTCTTATAAGTACTGGAGATTGACTTTCATGATCAGAATCGACGTGTCACTGCCACCAACGTCCTCAAGATGTCTTCTGACCTTGCAGACCGAGACGCTGCTGATCACGAGAAACATTCGTTGACTTCAGCAGAAAAGATCGACGGAGTGCCTCGCAAGTGGAAAGTGTACGACGAGTATGGGACCGTGGAGGACAAGAAGTTGCTGAGCAAGTTCGATCTCAGGTGAGTCCTCGTTCGCTCGTTACCGAGTATTGGATCTCGGTGCACTGACAGACTGGGATGGACAGACTGCTGCCGGTGTTGCCGCTCTTGTATCCGCTCAGCTTTTCGGATTGGTGAGTCCATGCTTCAATGATTGTTATGCAAGGTAGAGTTCTGATACATAATTTTGCAGGTCTAATATGGGAAACGCAAAGTACGTGTTCGCAAATCCGTGTCGACGTCGAAACTTCGTCTGACACATGGGTCACTGCAGGATAGATGGTCCCACTACGATAGGCTATACTCACGAATACCTCACATTATCAGCCTCAAACGATTCGACCTTCAATTCTGGCTACCGACGTTGACATTCTGCTGGGGGATTGCGTCAATATTTCAAAGGCTTCGTCACAAACCAAGCCAGCTTGTTCGGGATACGTTATCGTGAGTTTTCAATTCGGTTAGTATACGATGTAGTCAACTATAGGCTTGTTTTGCGACGCAGTTCTAGGAGCAACGGAAGCTGGGTTGTACCCCGGAGTGATTTATCTGTTTTCTACGTATTATTTTCGGTGCGTCGCGTGGATCTCAAATCTTCCATGCTGGAGTTTTGAGTCATGTTGTCAGACGTGAGCGACATTGGCGTGTAGCTGTTTTCTTCGGCGGTGCTGCATTGGCAGGCGCGTTCGGAGGTACGTCCATATATACCTGGATCATTTACACAGAGTACAGATGGTTTGCCTCTTTAGGTGTGCTAGCATATGCTATTGGAAAGATGGATGGAATCGGCGGGAAGCGCGGATGGCAGTGGTATGCCTCTTCCTCCTCCGAGTTTACTACATTCAGCTCACGGCGTTCGACGCAGGATCTTCATCCTGGAAGGCCTTCTCACAGTTGTTGTCTCGGTAGTTGCGTATCGGATAGTGCCAACAACCCATAAAGCTAAATGGGTAACTTTCTGTTCCTACTAACTTCGTCCTTAAACCTCAACCAACACAAGCTTCACCGACAGCTGACAGAGGCCGAACGCTCGCGTCTTCTGGCGAGGTTGGCGGCAGACTCAGATACCGCTAACATGGAGAAATTCGAGTGGGTGTACGTCCGACAAGCGTTTACAGATCACCTCGTCAGGGGATACGCTCTGCTGTTCCATGGGCATGCGTTTGTGCTGTATACGTTGAGTTTGTTCATGGTGAGTGCTTGACATGAAGCCGATTTTGTCTATACATTGACGTTTACTCATAGCCGACAATCATTGCTGGATTGCGATTTGCGAGCTACTAGCAAACGAAAGGTAATACTACAAATTGACCCTTGTGAATAATAGCTGGCCCTCTGAGAACGTATACAACCAAACCAAACGCGCCGTCGCCGTCGCCATGCAAATCACCATAGGCGACCTTGGAGCCGTCACAGGCGTGCTCATCTATCGTCCAGAGTGGGAAAAGGACCATTATAGGAAGCCACATAGCATTGCGATTGGATATCTGTCGTTTGCGATCGTGGTTGCGAGTGCGCTGTGGTGGTGGATGGACAAGGAGAATTGGAGACGAGCAGAGATACTGGGGAGCGCTGGAGGTGAGGTTGACGATGCGCTTGGGAAGGTGGACTTTGAGGATGATAGGCGGGAGAGGGGTTAGGCTTGGGGATAGGCATGTACGGTGGAGGTATCAGGTGTAACGTGTGAAGGAGGCAGGAGTGATTAAAAAGATACTGAACTTCGATACTGAAGCGAGTGGACTGTGAAGACGTAGCTTGAATACTTTCTGGTTCCGTGATAGCGTCGAGCTACGATATTATCAATACTGTACAGAGCACATTGGCGTTGTAGCTTTTCGTGCCTATGAAGTTTGCCAAATCTATCGCCCATCGACACAATCCTACTGTTCATCATTTTTGACAATCACCTCGACGATACCACGCCGGTCCCATACTTTATGCGCATCCAGGACATGGGCCTCGATTTCTGCTCTCCCATTCGTCAACGCGACACCGCTGAAGGTGTAAACGACGCGCGACAATTTGGCAAACTTGTCGTCGAACAAACACGGAAGCCATTCCGCGATGGCAAATTCCGCAAAGTGGTTGAAACTGACTTTCTTGAAATGGAAGAAGAGCTCTTCCACGCCGTTGGCCGAGGTTGTGAGGAGGAAGTGCTGAATGTACTTCCCGTGGCCCAGTAGCCGCGCGTTTCGAGAGTGGATGAAGATGTCTTTCAGTGTGAGGGACTTCAGGTTTGGGGCTTTAGGCAAGATTGGCGTGGCGTCCCGGCGATCTGGTGAGTACATGAGTGGAAGAGTTGCGGTTGGAGTGTGTGAAAAGGGACTTACGATACATGAAACTGTGAACGGTTATGTGACGTAGGTTGTTGTAAGCCGCATCTCTGTCAAAGAGGGACAACCAGCTACTTTGTGTGCCCCATGGTTGGAGTCCCAGCACTTCCAAACGCCGTACACTCTCCTCACAAAGAAGGTGTGATGCAATCATATAATTCCCCATGTTGAGGTCTAATGCGGTCAGTTTCGGTCGTTTGAATGGCGGTACCAACTTGTCTAGATCGTCC
This sequence comes from Cytidiella melzeri, assembly GCA_022592445.1. Taxonomy (NCBI): domain Eukaryota; kingdom Fungi; phylum Basidiomycota; class Agaricomycetes; order Polyporales; family Irpicaceae; genus Cytidiella; species Cytidiella melzeri. Next base: position 78,303 of record JABYQR010000045.1, on the reverse strand, counting down.
TGCGAGGGCGAATTCCCAGCTCTCCAAAATAATTCGCTCAGGGTAAGATGTCGCAGACTTGGGAAAGCATTGATGAAGGCCAAGAGGTGTAAGGGGGTATCAAATAGCGTCCTATTCAGTGTAAGCCGAGTGACATGTTGTGATGCACTACAGTCTTGGAAGGGGACTGTCGCAGGAGCTCGCGTGCGGAATAATTGTGAGTCGATAAAGACGTCCTGGAGCTTCGTCACATGCACCAGAATCGCCTCCTGCAGGTTGAGTTCCACAGTACCATGGCCTTTTCTCGGGGAGAAATGAATGCGCCGGACTGCAGAGGCTTTCAGCGGAGAGTTTGCGAGCTCTCGGAGAATGTCGTGGTATGTTCTTCGCTGGACAACGATATGTCGGAACGTCATCTTCGTGCCCATACGGTGAAGCGTGCGAGAGCTGAGACAGCACGTTAGAAGAGTCTCGAGATCCTCAACGAAACCAACTATGTGGTCTAGGATCTCCTGTGGAAATACAGGATGCGTGAAAGGCGCAACCTGCGCTCCTCCTCTGATGTCCACCGACTCCCCGGTGGAAGCCTGGCTTTCTAGAGAAAGACAGATCTCGTACGTGCACGACCGAACGGTTTGGACGCCACTTACCGTCTAAGGTAGGAGTACTGTGCTGCATGATCGTCTTGTGGGTTTTTGCGGGTTCGGGTGAAAGATGCAACCGTGACTGTAGTAGTAGAGATTACTGTATCAGCTACGGGTATGATCGTAATATCATGCGCAGTATTTGCTTGTATTTGGCTCTCGAGCTTTGTGGCGCGGTCCGCTGGGTCCGGAGGGACCTCTACTTTCCAAGCCCTCCAACTTGAAAGTCCAAACTTCAAAGTTCAAAGTCCAGAGTCCGACACTGGCACTGGCAGCAACTTGAACTTTGGAGCTTGAAGTTGCAGTTGGCCTCGGTCAAGATCAAGCCATACTTGGGGTCGTATTTCTCAGAAGTTTATTGTGAGGTAAGCTACTAGTAGCTCTTGTGCTCTCGCTCTAACAACTATTTGTGTCAGCATTCAGCACAACTTACAAGCTTTTGGCTCGTCGTAGTATCTTGCAATCGACTTCACAACAGGTATTCGCCCAACGTCAATTCTTATTCGGATGAATTGACGACATTATGAACAGTGCCATTGAAACCTCAGATCAGCTGACACGTCACACATCCACGAACACGCTCGAGCTCCGTGATTATTAGAGCAACAGCTTGAAAATACTCATGGGCGAGCAACTCTCAACGGACACTATCCTCGCTTGTCTACTTCCACTTTCTCTATTTATGATTGGTCTTGCTTGGCTTGGAAAACCGTCCCTTTCGTTCCAAGGAGTCCTCGACATCATAAAGGGAACTCGTCCCGTTGCCTTTGGACACTATTTCTCTCTGGAACGCGCTGTAGTCTCCTACGACCAATATCTCGACATGTCCGCCGCCGAACTTGCAGCAATGAGAAATTCGTACGGCAAGCTTGGAAGAGTACACAAGCGAGTGGGATACGAACTCGGCTATCCGCGCAAGCTTGACAAGCTCAAGGCGACTTTCGAGGCGAATGAGAAAGTGACTCGTGGCATCGGTAAATGCGCCCGAGAAGCATTCCCAGAGTTACGCAAAAGCCGTATCACGGGCGACGGAGATCTCGCGCGAGTCAGGGAGACTTTAAAGCATTTCATCAGAGACTGGAGTGCAGAGGGTGCAAGCGAACGGGAAATCATATTCCAACCTATATTGAATGCACTTCGGCAGGTAGAAGGCGATCAACGCGTGGGTGCAAAGGTGCTCGTCCCAGGCGGAGGACTTTGTCGACTTGCTTGGGATATCTCTGAACTGGGGTTTGATACTACGGCGGTCGAGATGTCCTACTTCATGACGTTGGCCTTCCGATTCTTGTGCTCCCCGTCCTACACCAGCAGAACCGACCAGCATATCCTCCACCCATACAGCTATTGGTTTTCACATCAACGCGACACAGAGAAGGTGCTCCGTGGTGTTTCCTTCCCAGACTCTATCCCAAATCTCAGCTCAAGAATGCAACTCGTTGAAGGCGACTTCTTGGAACACCGAGCTCCAGCAGGCGGGTACGACTACGTTGTCACATTGTTTTTCATCGATACGTCTTTGAACGTCATATCGACACTCGAACATATCTACTCGCTGCTCCGTCCTGGAGGCCACTGGATCAACCTTGGCCCACTGTTGTGGCCAGGCGGCTCGCAGGCAAGAGTCGAGCTCAGCCTGGACGAGGTTCTCAGCCTTGCAGCCATGATTGGCTTCAAGATCAAGGATGAAGACGCGCCAGAAGTGGAACGACGAAAGACTGTCCCATGCGAGTACACTGCCGACAAACATGCTATGATGAAGTGGATTTACCAGGCTGAGTTTTGGGTCGCCTCGAAACCAGTATAAAAGTGCAGCTGATTACATCACGTTGCAACAGAGGTCAGTCGGTTTGAACATACCCACTCACACATCTTATTAACCTTGTCAGCGTTGAACATTAGCGCGGGTAGTGAACCGAATTGATCACCTTCAGCCAGTTCATTTGTGCGTAGGACCCACGACCGTAATCTTTCGCAATATGGTGTCCCACTCTCCCCGGCCTCCGTTTTACCTTCGCCTGCCCTATAGGAGGCGTGTTGCAAGATGACGCTGTCGCCCTCAGAATACTGCCCCATCAGGTTATCTTGTCACATGAATCCAAATTCGTTGGCCGCACCTTCACGAACATCGTATGGCTCGTCGCATCGTCCGGCACGTAATACTGCAGCGGGTCTGCCCTCTCACTGCTTGCACCAGTCTGCAGTCCCCCCCCGTTCGCAGCCAGAGTCGCTTTGACAGGCTCAGCAGACTTGTAACAAGTCGTCATGCTGTACGTGTTTGGATCAAAGTACCTAACCTGCACGTATAGCTTCTTCGGCGTGAAGTTGTGAAGCACAATTGCATAGTCTTTCCCATCCTCCGTTGACCCTTGCTCTACTCTCGCCTCGTCGTTGACAATATCCACTGGTGGGTCTGCTTCGCGTAGGAAGAAGCCTTCGTCATTGTAGCCGCCGCCCTCTCTCTTGACGTGGTGATGCAACTCCAATTTGCCTTTTCTCGCGAACGGGTGGGTTACAATGGTCAATGCGAGCAATCCGTTGAACCTTGTAACCCCAGAGAATGTTGTGGCGATATCCGCGCGATGAACATCTTTGGCACTTATAATCAACTTCGGGACCTTGTTTCGCAAGCTCCCCACGACCGGGCCTAAGCGATGTAGTAGCAGACACCCGTCCGCCTCAAAGCAAAGCTGAAGCGCAGACTTTTGCGGAATGAGCAAAATGCAGGTTCTTGCCATCTATAAGTATGATTAGGAGATAGCCTGCGCGTTCGACCATGATGTCGTGTTATTTCCATGATACAGGGCGGGACTCTTGAAGAAAAGAAAAGATGATGATGTCGAGTTTGTGCGCATGAGAGGTCGACTCCCGGCTTTCAACGATAGTGTGAACGCTGATCCAAATTTGCAGGAGCTCAATTTATTTCTAGGTTCTAGCTTTACACTGAACTACATGTAGCGTGTAGATAAACCCTGTCACCGGTGTTTAATCGACTTCGACCCTTTCCCCCACTGGCCTTGCAGAGCTGGTTGCTTTGCAGGCGGTTCCAGATTCGGAATCTCTGGAAAGTCAGGGTCGTCGACCCGCGCGTACCTCGCACTTGAAGAAGTCACGACACGAAGACGGGACATTCGTTGCTGGAGCGACTCAATGGAGGTGTGTGACTCAGGGACAGCTGGGGAGACGTAGTCGGACGGCAAGTGTGGGACAGTTGATAACGATGATGTGCCAGGTTTGACAGTGATCTGTGTCCGACTGGGGGATGTGGAGGCGTGCAACGATCGTGATGTTCGTAGCAGAGCCTGCTGGCCCGCTGCGCCTGGAAGATCGACAGTCCGCTCCAAAACGCGTCTCCAATCTATCCATATGGTATCATGAGGTTTGACATCTTCCCAATATGCTGCAAGCTTCCCAAACAACGTATGCTCAGCACGAGATGACGCGAAGAATGCGTTGCTGACAATTATCATGCCCGCCCTACAACGCGTGAGCATGACGTTTGTTCTGCTTTGCAAAGACAAGAACCCAGGACGAGCTGTTCGAGTAGCCGATATGATAACATATTCAGCTTCGTGACCTAGCATTAAGCTATGAGCATGATTCATCCTCGCCCCACACATCTCCACGCACCTTGAAAGCTATCCACATTGAAGACACGATCGCTCGGAAGATTGGCGGAGATCAGAGCTTTCACGATTGCAGAGCGCTGAGCGTCATACGGCGTAATGACACAGAAGTCCTTGTTGCGATAATAGTCTTGCACAAGTTTTACGACGATCTGCACCTCTTCGTGATTCTTTTACAGCAGTTTGAGTAACGAGAACTAAGAACAATTGCATTCACGTACCGTCCAACTCTTACCACAGGCTGCTTCTTGTCCCTTCGCAGCATTGATGAACGCTACGCAGGAGTAGTCGTGTATCTTGTGCTCCGATTTGAGTTTGGAATTATAAACTTCATGCGAGATGAAATTTCCAAGGGGAGTTGGCATGCGATCTAAGATGTGCTTTGTTATGGTGAGAATGTTGCGAAATAACGCCGGGAACATACATTGGATATTCAGAAAATATGCTGCGAGCTTCAGATGCTTAACATCGAATATGCTTTGCAACTGTCGAACAGCATCCTGTCCGAACGGAGGCACTGGTGCGGTGCATGAGGAGAAGATTCGCCAAGGTCAATATGCTACTAACGTTGCTTGGGATCACCGAAGAAGCAAACTTTCTCTAGCTGCTTGAACTTGTGAAAGAGGTGCTAGAGGGTGCGTAAGCGAGCTTTTGGTCTGAAAGGCGGGTAGGACGTACCATAAACTCGAAAACGTTGATTTGCGAGGCTTCATCCACAATTAGCTTCTCAACAGGTACTATCTTGTGTACCCAACAACTGTCCAGGAGAGGATTCGAGAGCGTAGATAGAGTACAGAGTATGATGCGACTTCCCAACAAGAAGCGTTCCGTTTCATACGCGTCTTTGACCTTCGACAGGTCGTCAGAGCGTATGATGTTATCTTGGATCTCCTTATAGAGGTCTTCGTGCCTATACATCATGAATAGCCTACGTGTTAGACGCATCCCGCCAAGAGGATATGTTTGTCACCATTCCACGTAAAACTCCTTTGACACAATGAGCTTAAAGTCAGTGACACCCTTGCTGACGAGGCTTCGCGCAATATTCTTCACGCCGACGTTAGACTGCGCGACCACCCACGCTGGTCCACCTTCTGAAACCCAATGATCTACGGCGGCGGCGATCGTGGTTGTCTTTCCGGTACCCGGAGGGCCTAGACAATATTGGTATCGATTGATGCGGGACAGGGCAAGACGTACCATGTGCAATTACTAGCGGTTCGAATGGAGATACCATTGCAGCAGCCACCTCCCTCTGCGACTTGTTGAGCCCCATGAATAGCTTTGTTCTCGGTGGAGCCGGGTGTACCGGCGTACCAGCTCGTGCTGAGTTCGCCGTTGGGAACCACAACAAATCGATGAACATCCGGTCTCGCAGCTTTGATTTCCCTTGCAATATACGCAAGACGAACTCCTCTCGAGCGTTCTCTGCACAGGTCAATTCCTCTCGACCCTGTACACTAACACTCGTGATCCCGCCTCGATATTGACCTTCCATAACTTGAATTCTGGTTCTCTTACCATTCGTTGTGACGGCTTGACCGGTCACAATCTCGCCATTGTCAGTCTCGAAGACCACAGACGTCTGGCAGCAGTTTCACACCATGCACCTCATAATACGAGAAGATAGACTTACTTGATTGCTTGCGCGTACCCTAGTCTTGAAGCGGGTATTCTGTAACACTAGACCGTCACTTTCGGTCATGATTGCGCCAAAGTCGTTTTCAACTCGGATAGGCTTCTGCGCTTCGAGGAGTTCTGCGCAGAGAATCATGTTTGCGAGGCAGGTGAGGTGCTACAAATGTGATAAGTGATGTCCCAATACGGCATTCAAGTTATGCGGGCAGCCTACCTCGGACCGCAGGCCTCCAACCTGAGTATCAACACGCACGGCGGACTGAACGGCACTTAGACATTCGTTGGCGCACCTGCGGAAGCAGAGTTAGCGGCTGGTTGCATCATAATCTTTCCAAGGAGGTACTTACACAGCACTAATCCATGCGCGCTGGCAGACCTTGTCTATGATGTCTTCGTCGTCGTTGTCAGGATACCATAGTGCATCAATGACCCCCCTCTTCGCGCTCTTGGTGACTTTCCTCTCCACAAACTCCGAGGGATAGAGCGTTCTTTCGAGCGGCGAGATAAGCAAGGACGAGAGATCCACTCCATTGGTATGCCAGCCCTGGTCCCGAAACAAATGGAGAGCAATCCTCGCCATAGAGAAGCCAACCAAAGTCTTATGTAGCTGACAGTGAATAGTAGTCGTTACTGCCGGTATAGAGGATGTGGAAGGCGTAGACTTGCTCCGGCCGGCACGTTTGTTGGTCCCAGCGACAGCCGCATTGGCAGGCAGTGATACATGGAAGACTTCGCTCGTCGTAGCGAACGCCAGAGCAGCTACACGGCCGTCCTCGGTCAGATGCAGGGAGACACCAATGAACTGCGCAGATGTTTGTCGTAAGGCAGATACGAGGCCGTCGATGCCCTGGCCTGTGAACTTGCGGATGGGGAGTTGTTGAGTTCTGTGAGAAGGCAGCACATTCTGGTTGATGTAGGCCATAACTGAGGGAGAGCTGCCAGTCCGAATGAGGAGGCGTAGTGTATAGTCGTCCGTACGAGCTGAGCCTATTATAATACGACTGACCCTGAAGAGTCAGTCCTACGCTGACCCACAGCGCAACACAAAGGGGAAAAAGGACGTTCTGTGAGTGCTGAGCGCTGAGGCTTCATACTGCGCAACCAGCACGCGGAAGAAGATATCTTTTTCAGAGCGAGACAGATTTTCTTCCTATCGAGAGCAGAATATTAGCTTGCCGAATATGTACCAAGACTCAAAACATCTTAAACCTTGTTGTATAGAAATGCCTAGCAAGTGTCCCATTGAGGCGGTTTGAATCTTCTTCTGGGCGCTCGTGCGCAGCAACTGCCTTGTGGAATACTTACGCTGTCCTCGACAGCATGTTGCGCAGCACATGAAGTTGCATCCAGTCGAGAATTGGATGGCCACCAATAAGATACAGACAAACCTGTACCGGTTTAAGAGCCTCGTGGGACCAAAGTACGAGGATCAAGTCTGCAATCGCCAGTCCAATGAGTATGACTCTCAGACTCCTCGGACTGTCCGATTACAGGCTAAAAACGCGGCCAAGAAAGTGTGCGCAGCAGTCCATAGAGCAGTTGGCAATTGTATGTGTTTGTATCCTGGGCTGCTGTACACGCACTGAAGCGTTAGTCTGCCGGTAAAGTACATTACATACATACGTACAGAACGTGCATTCAGGATGGCGATTTTCGAAGGCATAGCTCCTACGCAATAGCCCTCGTCCCCAATTCAAGCTTTTGTGCGTACAATGGAGTCCCTCCAGAGTCTGAGACTTCATGAAGACGAGAGGAGAGAAGAACGATGGTACGCGCGGGCGAACAACTTCGGACTTAACGGGTGCATCACGTGCACCGTAACTCGGCGCGCAGCCTTGGTCAATGGTGAGCTCACCGTCAGTAACGACCACCCCTCACCTGTTCTGCTCACGCCACCGAGCCTCATATCGTCGGGAATATGGCCGACGACTTCGTACGTCTGGTCTCCCAAGCAAATCCAGCTTTTAGACAGTATCAGCCAACGAGCAATGGTTACCCACCGTCATCCTCCTACCATGGCCACCACGATTCTACGCAACTAGATCCCTTCTTTGACGACGAAGACGACATACCGGACTCTGCATTTGGTAGGCCTGAGGCTATGATGTCCAAGGAAAGCGGGCTTCCCTTGGCGAAGTCAGCTGCTGCCCCGGCCGGTCATGGAGATATTGCACCGGACGACGACATATTGCAGGACTGGGACGAAGTACCTGCGACCAGTTCAAAACCTTTCTCCGGCTCTGCGGCATTTCCTGGGTCTGCAGGCCAGTCTTCAGGTGTGATGAAGGATAGGGCGCCGCCTTCTAGACGAAGGAAGTGGAGATGGCCATGGAAGAAGGAGGAGGAGATTTTGACTGGCGAAAGAGTGGTAGCCTTGAATAATGCCGCCGCAAACACGGAGTATAGTTCCAATTATGTTTCTACCAGCAAGTATAATGCTGTGACGTTCTTGCCTAAATTCATGCTCGGTACGCTGCGTGAAACCCATAATCATGCACTGGCGCTGATCGTTCCCTCAGAACAATTCTCAAAATACGCCAACTTGTTCTTCTTGTTCACGGCTTGCATACAACAAATACCTGGAGTCTCTCCCACTAATCGGTATACTACCATTGCACCCCTCGCTGTTGTGTTACTCGCTTCTGGGATAAAAGAGTCTCAGGAAGACCTAGTAAGCAACCCTTGCTTTGTCACCTCCAGCGACTTGAATGAATGATTATAATCAGAAACGCCATCAATCCGATTCTGAACTGAACGCGCGACCAGCCAAAATTCTGCAGTCGGATGGAACATTCAAACAGACAAAGTGGAAGGACATACGCGTGGGCGATATAGTACGAATGGAAAGCGATGACTTCATTCCGGCGGACGTTCTGCTCGTGAGCTCTAGCGAACCGGAAGGATTTTGTTATATCGAGACGTCAAACCTGGACGGGTACGTTGCGTAGCCAATGCCCCTGGCTTGTATTGAATTCATATTTAGCGAGACCAACCTAAAGATCAAGCAAGCGTCACCACAAACCTCTCATCTCACCTCTCCACATCTAGTAACGGCTCTGCATGGCACTCTACGCTCGGAGCATCCTAATAACTCTCTTTACACATATGAAGGAACTTTGGAGTTGGCAGACAGTATGGGCGTACCCAAGACGATCCCACTTGGTCCTGACCAACTCCTACTGCGTGGTGCGCAAATTCGCAACACCCCTTGGTCCTACGGCTTGGTCGTCTTCACAGGTCATGACACAAAGTTGATGCGGAACGCGACGTACGTTCTTACGCGTCCTATACATGTATACGCGGGTCCTGATGGCTTCATAGGGCTGCACCCATCAAACGGACTGCTGTTGAACGTCAAGTCAATATTCAAATCGTGTTCTTGTTTGGTCTGCTGCTCGCTCTCTCCTTAGGATCTACTATTGGAAGCAGTATTCGCGCTGTAGGTTTATGTCGGCAGGTTCGTATACATTCTACTGACAAGGTAAATAGTGGTTCTTTGCCGATGCCCAATGGTATCTTATGGAGCCATCGTCAATAGGCGGTAGAGGTGAGCAATGCAAGTAATATACCTGACTGGCTTATTCTCAATCCATTGTTGCAGCGAAGAGTTTCGTGGAAGGTATGGACGGAACTGCGCTGGAAACTTTAGTCGCTAACCTGGTTGTAGATATCCTGACATTCATCATATTGTACAACAACCTGATACCAATCTCGCTGATTGTCACCATGGAGGTCGTCAAGTTCCAACAGGCGCAGCTGATCAACTTTGACCTTGACATGTATCATGCCAAGACGGATACTCCCGCATTATGCCGGACCTCCTCGTTGGTCGAAGAGTTGGGCCAAATCGAATACGTTTTCAGCGACAAAACGGGGACGCTCACTTGTAACGAGATGGAGTTCCGATGCTGCAGTATCGCCGGTGTCGGTTACGCCAATGTAGTTGATGAGAGCAAGCGCGATGAAGATGGCAAGGATGGCTGGCGCACATTCGCAGAGATGAAAACAGTGCTTGAAGGTGGGGCAAACCCGTTCGTGGACGTTGCACCTCATCCAGGGGATGAAAGGGAGATTATCCACGAGTTCCTAACCTTACTCGCTGTGTGCCATACTGTCATCCCGGAGAAACGTGATGGTAAGCTGCACTATCAGGCCAGTAGCCCTGACGAGGCTGCCCTCGTCGCTGGTGCTGAATTGCTAGGTTATCAGTTTCATGTGAGTCCGTCATCGACTGCTATCAATGAACAGCTCAGTAATCGCCTTACAGGCTCGTAAGCCGAAGTCGGTGTTCGTGAACATAATGGGCGCTTCATACGAGTATGAAATCTTGAATGTTTGTGAATTCAACTCAACTCGCAAGCGGATGTCTACTATTGTTCGTTGTCCCGATGGCAAACTTCGCGTATTCTGCAAGGGTGCCGATACTGTAATTTTGGAGCGCCTGAGCGAAAATCAGCCTTATACGGAGAAAACTATGGTTCACCTTGAGGTTTGCTGCATCACTTCGCGTACTGGCCACACCTGACACAAGTGCTAGGACTACGCCACCGAGGGCCTGCGAACACTGTGTATAGCCTCGCGTGAGATCTCAGAGCAGGAATATCGACAGTGGTCTGCGGTTTACAACAAGGCAGCCACTACTATCAATGGCCGTGGAGAGGCGCTGGATCAGGCTGCAGAGTTAATTGAGAAGGACCTCTTACTGTTAGGTGCCACCGCCATCGAAGATAAACTTCAAGACGGTGTACCCGAAACCATCCACACGCTTCAAATGGCTGGCATCAAGGTCTGGGTTCTCACAGGTGACCGTCAGGAAACTGCTATCAACATTGGAATGTCGTGTAGGCTTATTTCGGAGTCTATGAACCTGGTGCGTGCGTTAGCTCACTTTACCCAAGATGCCCAGATTCATTCGTTCACCCAAATATACAGGTCATTGTCAATGAGGAGACGTCTCACGAGACTCACGAGTTCATAAACAAGAGGCTGGCGGCGATCAAGAATCAGCGTAACACAGGAGAGCTAGAGGATCTCGCGTTGATCATTGGTGCGTGAGATGCATACAAAAACTGACAAGCGGCACTCATCGTTCGCACTCGCAGATGGCAAGAGTTTGACATACGCTCTGGAGAAGGAAATCTCAAAGACATTTCTGGAGCTTGCGATCATGTGTAAAGCTGTAATATGCTGTGAGTCCGCGTTTGGCATCAAACTTTGGACCTTTCCGTTCCTGACGCCGAGTAGGCCGCGTGTCCCCTTTGCAGAAGGCTCTCGTCGTAAAACTTGTGAAGAAAAATACGAAAGCTCTCCTACTTGCTATCGGCGATGGCGCGAACGATGTTAGTATGATTCAGGCTGCCCATGTTGGCGTTGGTATCTCTGGTCTCGAAGGTCTTCAAGCAGCACGGTCCGCAGATGTGGCCATCTCGCAGTTCCGGTTCCTCAAGAAGCTTCTACTTGTTCACGGCGCGTGGAGCTACCAGCGATTGTCCAAATTGATTCTATGTGTGTAAAACTGTGGCTACTTCCTCCCTTCCTCCCCTTGATGAATCCAACGGACAGACTCATTCTACAAAAACATCGTCCTCTACATGACACAATTTTGGGTATGCGTACTTGACTCGCATTGGAGGATCTCACTGAATCACACTCTGCAGTACTCCTTCTTCAACAATTTCTCTGGGCAAATTGCCTACGAGTCCTGGACGCTATCTCTCTACAATGTCGTGTTCACGGTCTTGCCTCCTCTTGTCATCGGAGTTTTTGATCAGTTTGTTTCCGCTCGCATCCTGGATCGATACCCGCAGTTATACATGCTCGGCCAAAAGAATGCTTTCTTCACTCGGACGGCATTCTGGTTGTGGGTAGGAAATGCATTGTATCACAGCCTGGTACGTCGCACGACAGTGCAAACCAACAGCACGCTATATTGAATTCTACTAGATCCTCTTTGGCTTCTCTGTGATATTGTTCTGGGGAGATTTGAAGCAAGCCACTGGTTTCGACTCTGGACATTGGGTCTGGGGCACCATGCTGTACCTGGCAGTGCTGCTTACGGTTCTCGGCAAGGCTGCACTGATTTCAGAGTAAGTGCAGAGGGTGCTCGTTTCTTTTATATTGACCTTATTGGTCTCTACAGTCTCTGGACCAAGTACACCGTTGCCGGTATGTCTTCCTTGTATCCCTCAGGATTGAGTTGACCTCTTTGTTCAGCAATCCCTGGTTCATTCATCTTCGCCATGCTTTTCCTTCCGCTGTATGCTGTCGTCGCACCTGCAATCGGCTTCTCCAAAGAATACCTCAATATTGTCCCTCGCCTGTGGACTGATGCTGTGTTCTATTTCATGTTGCTCCTCGTTCCGATTTTCTGTCTCTCCCGAGACCTAGCATGGAAATAGTAAGTTGCAACCTTGGCTAGCCTTCGCCTTCCTGACTGTGCCCGTTTCGCAGCTATCGACGAACGTACAAACCCGAGACATATCACATTGCGCAGGAGATACAGAAGTACAACATTCCCGATTATCGACCTCGACAAGAGCAGTACGTCATTGCCATGGCAACGCTGATTAGTTCTCTCAACTGAAGGAATGTCGCTCTGTAGGTTCCAGAAGGCAATCAAGAAAGTCCGTGCGGTGCAGCGCATGCGCAGGAACCGTGGGTTCGCGTTCTCGCAGACTGAAAATGCGGCAAGACAGGACCAGGCGCGTTTGATACGGGCGTACGACACGACGAAGACGGATGCACGACCTTCGGGATATTAGCACTTTGTTATTTATGACAGTATACGACATTGTATTTCATGGACTAATATTTAGACACCTAGTATGCCAGCGCCTCTGTCTGTTATTGTGTTCAAGCCTGTGGGCAAACTCTCCTGGGGTTTCCCAGTGCAGAAACAAAGGCATGGTGCAGAACAGACCACGAGATTGAGCTAGAAGAGCAGGGATGGCTGTTCCAGCTTAAGCGGTGGGTGGGCGCAAAGAGGGATCAAAGACCGAGTGGGAAAAATGATTCAGCCGGAGTTGTTGTTTCGTGTTTCGGGTAGCGGTCGTCTCTCTCTCTTCTCCCTCCATCTTCCCTCTGGTCCTTCTGCCCCGCCTTTTTGCTTCACCAGCTCAGTGCTCGCTTTGTTGGCTCCCGGAAGTTCGCACTCAACGCTCGCTTCACTGTCGACCGCGTTTCACGTCTCTTTCGTGGACTTTGGTGGTTTTTTGTGTCTTGCGAGGGCAGTCGTGCATTCAAGAGATATATTCATCTTTAAATAATCTCTATATATACACTCTCGCACTCCTCTTTCTCTGTGCGTCACCCTTTTTTCGACCCAACTCGCCCACATTCCTTTGCCACCACCTACCCATCCCCCACATTTACCGTCCTCGCACTCATTCGTTTGTTCTCGTCTAACTCGCCTTTTCTGCCCTTCTTCGTCCCGTAACTTCTACCGTTACCTCTCCTCCATCCATTTGCATCCGAACCCCCAAACCGCATCGCAATGGTGGACGACTCACAGGCATTCACTCAATATCCTCCCTACGGCCTTGAAATCGACATGATGAAGGTGAGTAACTTTGCGATATTGGCCGCCAGCGGAGCAGTTGTAGTAGGCAAGGGTGCTCCTCGAAGTTTTGCTGGTGGTTGCACTACGGGGATAAGACGTAGCGGGGGGAGGTTGCGCGTGTCGTTTCATACCGATTCCTAAACATACCGTCGCAGAGGACTTGTCTTTGCTTGCAGTGTTGCCGCAAACAAAACATCGCATACAAATGCGAATGTGATCTGCAACGGCTTCGCTGGCAGCCCGGTTTCGATATAATACGTCGCATATTGACATGACATTCTCCTACAGAGGTCTATGGACAGCGTTGGTGGTCCCGATACTAAAAAGGCCCGTTGGTCTCCGAACTCACTCGTTTCTTCAAACGGTCTCAGCAATGCTAATCGCGACGCATTTGCCAACTATGGTTACGGTCCACAAGCCAACCTTGCCCAGGCAGGCTATAACAACCACTCTCCATCCAATGCCTTTTCTGCCAACCCGCTTTACTCTACGCCCTCCCTCTCCATTAACACTGCGACGAACGGCAATGGAATGCAAGGCCAGATGAGCCCCAACACAGCAGGGCCGTTCACTCCTCAAACTCAGCAAACGCCTGCCAGCGCAAACGGCGCCGGGTACGGTGCTTTCAATGGCTACAATATGCTTGCAATGGGTATCCCTGGCATGAACGTTTTGAGCGGGTTTTACGGTAATCAGATGGGTAATTTTAGTCAGGTATGTCGCCAAATTCCGATTTATTTATTCCAATTGCCAACATCCTTCCAGCAGGATTTCTCTCAGCAACGTCTGCCTCAGCTCACCATCCCTACGCCTACTGCCGGTCCCTACTCCCCAGCCGTGCTCTCGGCAGCTGCGGGAGCTCAAGGCAACGCCACAGGACGGACAGTCTATGTTGGTAACCTCCCCGCAACAGCTTCCGTTGATGAACTGCTCAACCTTGTGCACTTTGGCCCTCTCGAATCTATTCGAGTCCTCCCCGAGAAGTCCTGCGTATTCCTCTCTTTCTTGGATGGCGCTACAGCGGCGGCTTTCCACGCCGACGCCTTGATCAAAAAGCTCGCCCTCCATGGACAAGAGCTCAAGATTGGCTGGGGAAAGCCCTCGGCTGTCCCAAGTGCGGTCGCCCTTGCCATCCAGCAGAGCAACGCAAGCAGGAACGTTTATCTCGGCAATCTAGACGAGGGTGTCACTGAGGAGATGCTTCGCGACGATCTTAGCCGCTTTGGTCTGATTGACCAAGTAAAGATCGTGAGGGACAAGAACATAGGCTTCGTGCACTTTTTGAGCATCTCCACCGCGACCAAGGTAATACAGTTGTTTTCGCTTGTGTACCCAGGGCTCGGGCTAAATAACGTGTCTATAGGTTGTCAACACACTTCCAACAGAGCCTGCTTGGGCAGGAAAGCGAGTCAACTACGGAAAGGACCGATGTGCCTACATTCCAAAGTCACAGCAGGCAGCTGCACAGGCCGCACAAGCCGCAGCTGCGCAGTCGCTCGTCGCGCAATCCGCGGCGGCTTTGTCCCCGATTAACACGAACTCCGCTGGATTTATGCAGTCTCCCATGACGCCTTACCTCCCGTTCTCTCCTGCTGATGCGCTGAACAGTCTTGGCGCACAGAGCCTGAACAGGACTGTTTATCTTGGTAACATTCACCCGGAGACGACGACCGAGGATCTTTGCAACGCCATTCGCGGCGGGGTTCTCCAGAGCCTGAGGTACATGCAGGATAAGCACATTGCTGTCAGTCTCATGTTTTTCGCTGGCGAGATTCATCGCTAACGCGTTTCCTTACGTAGTTCGTCACATTCATCGATCCCGCTGCTGCCTTGGCGTTTTTCCAGGTAGCGTCGTATCAAGGGTTGACACTCAACAACCGAAGGCTGAAGATTGGCTGGGGCAAGAACTCCGGTCCTCTCCCGCCCGCTCTTGCTCTGGCAGTGCACTCGGGCGCCACGCGTAATGTATATGTGGGCAACATCGAGGACTTTGATAGTTTCAACGAGGAGAAGCTGAAGAGGGACTTCAGTGAGTTTGGGGAGATTGAGCTGGTCAATTTTTTGAAGGAGAAGTGCGTCTTTCCGTGTCTGGGCGTATAAGGAATACATGCTGACGTCCAATTGTCCACAGAAACTGCGCGTTCGTGAACTTCACCAATATCTCGAACGCAATCAAGGCCATTGAGGCCATCAAGAACAAGCCCGACTACGCGAACCTGCGTATTGCGCATGGCAAAGATCGCTGTGCCAATCCTCCCCGCTCTGGACCTCAAGGTGGCATGAGGCGGTCGGCCAGTGGCAACGGGACGATGGCCACACCCATGAGCGCAGTGGACGCCGACCCTTCGCATTTCGAGATCGTGAAGTCTGAGGCCATCTCTCTCGGCGATGACAGCCATGAGATAGCCGACCTCGTGGTTGAGGCAGCCTGAACGGTAGCCTGAAAACCCGTCACCGATCTCATATTGTCGGTGACGTTGCTGTTTTGACCGGTATTCTATGCTCGTTCGATACCCAAACCAACTCTTTCGGCTCCTTTCTTCCGTGCTCTCGTCTCTGCTGTCCCCACCCTCGTCACCTCCAACTGTATCGACTCGTCCAATGCGATGACGGAATTTCACCCTAATACCGCCCCTTGATATTCAACCCCAAATGGGTGGATGCGACTGGTCACGGTTCCGCACCTGTTGTGGGCACGTAGGTGCTTTCCCTCACAGGAGAGCATGCTGCTGTGCCCTGGCAATGTACCACTTGCGGACATTTGGGCTATTGGTTGTCCCCTCTTTATACAATTCGTCTTCTCCACCTATGCTACCTTTTGTTGCCCCTCTCTGTGCCATCTTCTTTGTTCTTTTCCTTTTCCCTCTTTCGAAAGCTTATCCCCTCCGTCTCCTGTCCAAAAGCGTCTCTTACATACAACTTGGCTCTGCCGCTCCTCGCTCGTTGCTGTGTGTCCTGATCTCCGAAGTGTTTCGATTACCACCGGGTCCTGATAAACTGAGTTGCATTAATTTTGCATTGTAAATACCTCGCTGTCTGTCACAAGTTATCCCGGGTCTGAAATGTTGCTGTGCGTGTTGTGCTTTAAGTTGATCTGACCTTGCCACTGGACGACGATGATATTCAGGTGCACTCTGTAACCTTGACTCTCTCCTGCTCTCGAGAAACAAGGCTACATACTACATACATGAGCTCACAACTTTCCTTCGTCGCTCAACACCTTCCTTGCCAGCATCTCAAACTTCCTATCGAGATCTTCCAACGCAACCTTCATCTCAGAATTGGGCTGCCCATCGCCTGCCGGGAGAAACGAGCTCGGCAGATTGTACAGGATCATCGTGCCTCCACTTTCCGTCTCCTGGACCAACAGCTTTGGTGGAAGGTCCAAGCCAGCAGCCATGTCGTGCCTAAGAACGTCCTTGGCTAGGAGAGGGTTCCCGATGGTGAACACCACGGTCTGTGGGAACATGCGTTCGCCGGCGTAGTAAGTGTTCATCCATTTGGAATGCGAGCCTGCTGCGAACAGTCTGAGTGGTGTTTGGCCTTTCGTCAGTTCTGTCCTCGACTGCTGGTCTTGCGGTGAAGGGTGGAGAGGGGAGCGAGGGGGCTTACACGAAGTCGCGCTTGCCTTCCGTCAATGCACGCACGCCCTGTTCGAGCTCGGCTCGTGTCTTTGCCCGCGCGAGGACGCGTGATATGGAAGGGCTAGCGTTGTCCTTGTTCAGCTCGGTGTTGAGGGCGGAGATGACGGCTTCAAATGGTCTTTGAGAACTGAGGACGATGCGTTGGACGTGGTGGCCGTAGGTTTGCTTGGTGACCGACATGTGGCAGGATGGATGTATAATATGTCGTAAGGTGAGTTGCAAAACAGTTGGGTTTGACAGTCGATGGATAATAGTTGAATGTATGTATCAGGGACAGGAAGGAACCTTCAACTTATTCTGCCGTTATGTTGCAGAAACGAACCAGGACCGAAACGGAGCGTTAGCCAATCCCACCTCATTCCCTCTCTTACCCACTCACCCACTCATTTTGAATACTCAATCATACATTTGGCATACAGAATTACAAGCATTAACGCACAACATCACAAAGCCTCCCTCCTTTCCAACTCTACAACTTGTTTCCAACACTCAACACCTTGTTGACGAGCATCTCAAACTTGCTGTCGAGGCTCTCAAGCGCAGCCTTCATCTCCGGGTTCGGCTTCTTACCTCCTAGCATAACAGAACTAGGCAAGTCGTACAGGATGCTCGTCCCTCCATTGTCCATCTCCTGGACCAAAAGCTTGGGCGGGATGTCCAAACCAGCGGACATGTCGTGCTTCAACACGTCCTTCGCCTGGAGAGGGTTCCCGATCGTGTACACGACAGTCTCGCGGAATTTTTGTTCGCCAGCGTAGTACACGTCCATCCACTGGGCGTGCGAGCCTGCTGCAAAGAGCCTGTGCCCAGCGGGGGGTGGGTGTCAGTTCCGGTGGATGTGGATTTGCAGGAGGAAAAGTCCCCATGTGGCGGGGAAGGAACGTACAGGAAATCGCGTTTGCCTTCTGTCAGGGCTGCTACGCCCCGCTCGAGGTCCTCTCGCGTCTTTGCCTGCCCGAGGAGCTGCATGAGCGTTATACCCGCTTTTTCCGTGTTGATCTCGGTGTTCAAGGCGGAGAGGACGGCGTTGATGGGCTTTGGAGAGCTGACGACGACGCGTTGGACGGCGTAAGTGTGGGTTTGCTTCGTGACAGACATGCTGTGAGTGGCGAGGGTGCGCGTGGGGGGGGGGTATCGCAGGGGGTATATATCGCGAAGGAAGAAATGGTGGGTGGTAGTGGTGGTGGTAGTGGTGGTTTTGAAAGGTGAGTGTCGAGGAGAGGTTTTTATAACCCGCAGGCTCGTGGCCAGTGGCTCGACCATGACATGAATGACAACAACAACAACAAAAAAATCGCGCTTTCAAAAACCCATTTTGTCCCTTATGGCCGAAATGCGATTGGTCGTATTTTTGCTACTTTTTTTCGGTGAAACGGTGAGAATGACAAGAAAGCATGGATGCGAACATGTTGCATGCTGTGAATGGCGTGGTCGGTACACAAAGAAAGTTCGAGGAGGGACATGTACGGAGGGGGCTTTGTCGCGGTTGTGCTTCGGTTGCGTTCTCTTTTTGCGAGAGTGGCCGGGAAGGTGACAATTTGGTTCGCAATGCCTGCTTTGGGACCTGTTGTACGTACATACAACTAGGATAGCCTTTGTAGGTTTATGTTTCGCGTTGACAACTGGTGTTGATCTTTCCAGTTCAAAGTACTTGCGTCGGGATCAGTATGATGATGAGAGCGTTGGAGGAGCGGCGTATTTGTTGAGGCACAACTTAAAGGGCACCCACGCACTCACATCCCACTCAAGTGTAATAACTTTACGAAAGGGATAAATTAGGGACAATGATCGGTATACAGCACTGTAAATTCGGACTAGGAGCATGTAGCAAAAGAAAAGATAAAGCTTTCCACGAAACAAAACAAGAAACGAACCATAGACGAGGAGAGATAGAGAGAGAGATGGGGTAAAGGCTGAGGACAGAGCGCATTCCTTCTACGTGTTCAAGCAGTTATCAAGACGAGTCTATATGAAAAGAGGAAGGGCTGAGAGCAGAGAAGAAGAAAACGCGGGGCAGAGATTCTACCAAAGAGGTTGACGTTGTTGGCTAGTTTACGCGTCGGTGCACCAAATCTCCAGTTTTCCCTCCGGCTTGCCCTTTGCGTTCTCCCTCGCAGTCTCGATCGCGAGCTCGTAATCCGACTCGTCGCGCAAAGAGACTTTCCCTCCGTCCTCGTCCTTGAACTTCATACCGAGTCCCGTGAACGACTTGCCAAACTTGGCCGTCACGCGATCGACAAAGTCCTCAAAGTTGATCGAGGCGTCTAGAGCCATCCCGCGCACGTCGTCTTGGTAGTGAATCTACACACCGAAAACAGACAGAAAGGAAAAGCTGGCGATTAGCAACGGAAGAAGGCTATGTGAACAGAGAAAGTAGCGTACCTTGACACGGATCTTGGTCATCTCAAACGGCGCATCGTCATACTCTCCGCTAACATACCCTTCCTCCTCTTCATAATATGTGCTCCTCGTCGGCGCCCTCCTCGACATCTTCCTCCTCATACTACCCCCACCCGCGCTGCTCGCAGCATACGACGACGGCGCCACTGACCGTGCGCGCATCGGTGCGTTTGTCGGAACAGTGTTTGCCCAATTCGCGACCCTGTCTCCCGGACTCCGCTGCGGCTTGGTAGGAAGCGGAGGCACCTCATCCCCACCACCGTACGAATCAATGTAGTCGTCGTAAAACTCAGTGAGACGCGTCTCCTTTCGTCCGCTCCCGCTCTGAGGCGACACGCGGTTCGAGCCTTCATCCGTACGAGCTGCAACAGCGTTGATGGGAGCCGGGCCACCCGGACGACGGACGCTGAGGCTGCGAGTCGTGTTCGGATTCGGCATGCCTTTAGCACCGCCGGTCGTGGCGCTTCGTGCGAGGCTAGCGACAGCAGCGCCTGCTACAGCGCCAGCGACGGCAGCACCCTCACCGGGTCCGCGAACAGGCGAGGCAGGGGACGCGGGGGAGTTTCCGCCAGACCCTGCGGCGCGGATGCGGTCGCGTGCGTCTGCGGGGACGGCGATGGTAGTCTTTGCGCGCTGTAGTGGGCGGTCAACATCAGGGACGGCTGGACCTGTGTGAGAATCAAAACATATTGTGGGGTGAGCGGCGCATCAGCGGGTAACGATGTGGCGAGCGGTGAGACGTACGAGAAGTAACGGAGACGGTGACTGCGCGGCCTAGGCCTGCAGCTGCGGCAGGTCCATCCTCGAGAAGGACGTTGGAGGGAGTGACACCTTGCCTGAGGCGAGTCACGCCTGTGAAGGACGTGTAGGTCTCGTTGGCGTCCGAGGTAGCAACGAGTTTCTGTCGTGGCGATCACAGGTGAGTTGATGTGCGGCGAGGATTGGGTGATGGGAGACTTACCGCTTTGCCCATGTAGTCCTTTGCCTTTGCGTTCTTGAGCTTGTTCTCAGATGGTCGGTAGAGAACACCGACGGGCTGAAGGGAGAAACGCATGTGATGAGGAACCAGTAGATATAACTACGTTAAACGGCAGTACTCACAATGCTAAAGACAGTGTAGCCATCTCCCTGATCAGCAATGGCGTCGTCAATCACGTTGTGCTCGTCGGTCGCCTTTTCCTTCCTTGCCTCCTCCATCTCGGCGAGACCGCCCCCGACATCACCCAAGTATATTTGGGAGAGAGCCTTGTTAAAGAGGACTTCGGCAGAGTAGAGCTTGAACTTGAGGCCGATTTGCTCATAGTTGATGTTCTGGTTGCCACGGAGGTAGAGCAGAGCGCTCTCAAAGTCCTGCAGGGCGACATCGTACCGCTGGAGGAGAAAGTTGGAGACTCCGCACTGGAAGTAGGCGACGGCGAGGAACTGGTCGAGTTCGGTGGCTGCCTTAAACTGTTCGACTGCAGCTTCGTGTTCGCCGAGGGTAGCGTATATGAGGCCGATGTTTGTGAGGATCTTGGACGAGTCGGCGATCTCTGAAAAGAGCTGGATGGACTTGTCAAAGTCTTCTTCTTCGTAGGCCTTGAGGGCTGCTGCCCAAGTTTCGAGCTCGGCTTTGAGAGACATGGGTGGCTGTGGTGAAACTGATGGGACTCTGTATGATTGGCTGGCAAATGAGAGAGTGCAGGCGTTCCAGACGCTGAATAGACAACAAGACTGGCTTGGAGAAAGACGAAAGAAAAGGAGGGTGAAGGTCAGAAAGACGAAGGAGGGAAAGACCTGGAGAGAGAATGAGAACAGGACGAGAGAGAAAAGGCGGAGACGGGTGTGTGATTTGATGCGAGTCCCGTGATGGTGACGGCGGACGTGGACAGATGAGAGATGTACAGGCTGTAACAGTGCACTGCCAACGACGGCCAGCTCGTCTATGAGGCAGACAATGTCGTCGAGTGAAGAGAGTGAGCAGTGGCATAGTTTATGGCTCGCGTTTGTTCTTATAATCGGAGACTATTGTTCCCTCGTCATGCTCTCTTTGTTCTTCACTGCTCAATCTCCCTAGCGATACACGCTCACCTCGCCGGAATATCCCAGAGTGGCCTCGCTCAAGATATGATGTTGGACGAAATCTCATGCTATCAAAGTCCGTTGCCATCCGTCTCAGCTCGTTGCCATGGCGGGCCCTCCGCATTGCAGGTGTGAGTGCCAAGCAAGCGTACGCCATACTCACAATAGACATCAGGCGTTGTTCCGCCAAGTTACACTGCCTGTATCAACGTATGTCGCTGTGGCTTGTCCATGGCCAGAGCACGAGCAGCTGTCTCGCAACCGAGGATGACAGTAATCGAAATCAACAGGACGAATTTGTAGAACATAAGCTCTTTTGAAGCCAATGTTGGGAACAGCAGGTACAACGGCGGGTCCCGCAGCTTGAGCGTTATGAGCGTGGAATATCCTTGCCTTCACAGCACAGTATCCGGTGCGTGCCTTCGCACATGAGGCAAAGAACTGTACCTCGTTGTCATCACCGTAGAAACATATGTTCAGTTCACATCCACCTTGCAAAGGACGCAAGGCTAGCTTCGTCTTGAACCTCACCACGTATTTGTAACGTCCTTGGAAACAAAACGGTTGCTCGAGATTTTGTCACGGTGTAGAGCGACGACAGTTCAAATCGCAGCTTGGGCGCTTTCGCAGCGCCACAAAGCCTCTGGTTGTTGTGCTCTGTTTGCCAGCGTCTGCTTTTATAATCTAGATAGGAAATATACGACCACTGACTCCTCCTCCAGTATTGTACCTACTCGCCTTTCTCCTTATTCTCTGTACAGCTCGTGTTTCCTCAACATTACGGACTCTTGAGCTACTGCCGCCCTTCAAACCCAGGACAGTATTCGGATCTCTGCTCGGACGTTTGGCAACCTCATTTTTACAAACCACCATGTCGCTCCCACCACACCTCTCCGTCCCAATTGACATTCTCATGATTGACAACTTCGACTCATTCACCTGGAACTTGTACCAATACCTCTGCTTGCTCGGTGCAGATGTCACAGTCATCAGAAACGACGCCATCACTGCCTCTGCGCTTCCCCACCTCCGTATCCAACGTCTCATCATCTCCCCCGGCCCAGGACATCCAACCTCAGACTCTGGAATCTCAAGAGAAGCCATACAATATTTTGCAGGCAAGGTGCCTGTGCTGGGTGTATGCATGGGCTTGGAGTGTCTGGTCGACGTTTTCGGCGGTGAAATCGCGTGAGTTGTACTACTCATAAGCTGCTGCAACACTGCATTTATTCACACTCGAATAAGCTACGCTGGCGAAATCATGCATGGAAAAGTCAGCGCGATCCGTCACGACGGTCGTGGCTGCTTCAAGGACATCCCTCAAGGCGTCAAGTCCACCCGTTACCACTCCCTCAGTGCCGGGGTAAAAACCCTCCCAGCTGATCTTGCCGTCACCGCCGTCACCGAAGAGAGCGGTGTCATCATGGGCGTCCGTCACCGCACGTATACTATCGAGGCCGTTCAATACCACCCCGAGAGCATCCTTTCCGAATCTGGCAACGACCTTTTGCGAAACTTCATCCAGCTGAAGGGTGGCTCGTGGGAAGAGAACCCCGAGTTTCACGTCTTGGACGATAATCTCCCTGCTTTCGAGGCCGAGACGAAGCCCGCAGCATCCACCTCTGCTAAAATTCCTACTATCCTCGAAAAGATCTGCGCGCAGCGTTTGAAAGATGTCGAGCAGGCTAAAGCTACACCTGGAACGAGACCTGAGGATCTCAAGACCCTCCTCGCCATGCATCTCTCACCACCTCAAATCTCCTTTCCCGGACGTCTGAAAGCTACTGAGATCCAACCAGCGCTGCTAGCTGAAGTAAAGCGCGCGAGCCCATCGAAAGGAGCCATCGCTATGAACACGAACGCCGCTCAGCAGGCACTGACATACGCCCTTGCGGGTGCTTCAGTCATCTCGGTCCTCACTGAACCTACGTGGTTCAAAGGATCCCTCCTCGACATGCGACTCGCTCGACAAGCCATTGACAACCTCCCCAACCGTCCCGCCATCCTCCGCAAGGACTTTGTCCTTGAGGAATACCAGATCGACGAAGCCCGACTGCACGGAGCTGATACGGTACTGCTCATTGTCGCTTGTTTGCCAGAGACGCGTCTTCGCGAGCTATACACGTATTCACTCTCGCTCGGCATGGAACCGCTCGTCGAAGTGAACAATGCCAGAGAGATGGAAGTCGCCCTCGGGCTCGGTGCCAAGGTCATCGGCGTCAACAACCGCAATCTGCACGACTTTAACGTCGACATGGGGACGACCTCTCGTCTCGTCGAGATGGTGAAGGAGCGAGACGTCATTCTCTGTGCTCTGAGCGGGATCTCCAGCTCCAAGGACGTGAAAACCTACGTCGAACAAGGTGTCAGCGCCGTGCTCGTTGGCGAATCGCTCATGCGCGCCCCGGACGTCCGTGCCTTCATCAGACAACTGCTCAACGCCCCCGAACCCGAAAACAAAGGCAAGGGCAAAGAGACCGCCTCAGCACCGCCGCCGCCTCTCGTCAAGATCTGTGGCATACGTACAGAAGAAGAAGCACTGGCCGCTGCAGAATCCGGCGCAGACATGCTCGGGCTGATGTTCGTCCCCACTAGCAAACGGTTTATTCCCCTCCGACGCGCTCAAAAAATCTCTGCCGCGATACACAGCACCAGACTCTCCCGACCGGTTCTCGAAACCTCCGTGGACGGAATCGTCCCGAACGAACCGTGGTTCACCGCCCACGCCAACAGACTGTTCACCGCGCTCTCCCCTGCACTCTCCGCCGCCCGACCTCTCCTCGTTGGTGTGTTCCAAGACCAAGCACTCTCGGAAATCCTCGACGCGGTCTCCTCTGCCAAGTTGGACCTCGTGCAGCTGCACGGGTCCGAACCGCCCGAATGGGCGAAACATATCCCTGTACCCGTCATCCGCGTGTTCCACGTTGACACGGCGGCTGAAGGGCACAGACAAGGGCTCTCAGAGATCACTCGTCCAGGGTTGAACAGTTTTGTGCTTTTGGACGCAGTCCTCCCTGGGAGCGCGAACGGGCTGAGTGGGGGGACGGGCCAGAGGGTGGATTGGCAGCTGGCGAAGAGGGTTGTGGAGAGCGGTGAGGTGGGGGGATGCGGCGCGTCCAATGCGGATGTTAACGAGTACCCGATGCCGATTATGCTCGCTGGAGGGCTCACGCCAGAGAATGTGAGGGAGGCGGTGGAGACTGTGAGGCCGTGGGCAGTGGATGTGAGTGGGGGTGTGGAGGTGGAGGGCGGACAGGGGAAGGACGTCGAGAAGGTGAGGGCGTTTGTGAGGGCTGCTAAAGAACCTTTTGTGGATCTAGTTTGCTAGACGGGGGCGTGAGTATATGTGTGAAGGATATAGGGATTCAGGGCTTTCTTGTGTATTCTTATTTGCATTGATATATCATCTCTACATACCCGTATCTTGTTCCGGGGCAGATTAAGAGCCTACCAGGGACATGCTCGTGACATACACAGAATTGGTGGCTGGAGTAAGCGCACAACCTTTAACAAACGGGTTACATATGTGTCATTGTCGCAAAGCCCACAAACATGTACAATGTAGTTGTCCATAATCCCCACACTTCCCATCGTCCACCGTCACATCTGAAGTAATCAAAAGTATAGAATGGCGATACAATTCTACTTTGGTTTTGGTAGAAACTGACGAATGCTTGCCCGATCAGCTTGAAGTGTCAAATACATGGCTTCTTCTAACGGATTAGTAGGAACGCTATTATCGCCAATTAACAAACGCATCCCGACTGTATTCAACAACCTATCGTGTTCCTCCTTTGGTAGGGCATCTAGTGTCGCCTCAAATGATGGTCTCGGTTGACTTCCCCGCTCCAGCCCCGCTTGGAGCACCGCCCTCTGTTGGGCCACCGACAGCTGTGACATGTCGTAACGTTGCCTTTCCGAGAGAGGCAGTCGCTGTATATTTTCCCGCCACGCCTTTCTTGCCTCCTGACGCGACTCCGTGTCTCGTCGTGGCGCTGATGGCCCCGCCTGTGGTTGTGGCTGTGACGGCCCCGCCTGTGGTGCTGTCGGTGGTCCTGGCGGTCCCTGCTTCTGTCTTTTGTTTGAGGCCTCGTCTTTGCCTCCCGGCGCTGGTCTCTTTAAATTCGGTGGTCCTGGCGGTCCCTGCTTCTGTCTTTCGTTTGAGGCCTCGCCTTCGCCTCCCGGCGCTGGTCTCTTTAATTTCGGTGGACTATGTAATTCTGTTGGTTGCGCATCTGCCATTGGCATCCGTCTGGTGATTTGATATGGATTGGTAGAGTCACGTGTGTCTGTGCTCCTTGTCTCTAAGGCAGTGGGGGAGTGGGATTCTCTACTGCCGTATGGGGTGGCAGACACAGTGACTGTATAGAATACACTGGTGACAATAGCCGCAATCAAAACAAGAGAGGTTGAGAAGCGCATGATGATATAGGGACTCTTGGGTGATTGAAAAAGGTTTTGGAAAGATATTACGGTCCGATCGGATCACATGATTGGTACCGAACATTGGGTTTCCTTATCTCCACAGGCACACGTCTGCATGTCACATATCACATATCCGACTATACTCCGATCCTCCTCATGCTTGACACATCACCGGTCCTATTACTTACAGCTACATATCACATCTCCGACTATACTCCGGTCCTCCTCATGCTCGACACATCACCAGTCCTATTACTTACAGCTATTCCCTTTGTTACCTTTCTCCGATTTCCCTCTGACTCCGATTACCTCGCTTGATCACTCTTCCCTTATCTCTCAGTTTCACATGTACACTTATCGGACTTACAACTTCTAGTAGTACACAACTTGTACAGTAGAAGTTCAAGTTCGAATATCAAATAAGATCCCCATCCTATTCCTACCTCTTCATTCGACTTCACTTGCTGAAGTCGTCTTACTCGTCGTTGCCCGACTTCTGTTCTGACACTCTTCCTCCGACTTTGTCTTCGCCGACCCCGAGTCTCCGAGGCCGAACCCTTGATCTTGCTAAGTCCAAATCCGAGTCACCGAGGATTCACGAGAGGCGCAACTTACTTAGTTGAAGCCGATTGACTCTTACAGCTCCCCCTGTCGCCTACTCCGATCGCCGACACGATTAGCAGCATCGGACTTTGCGACAACGCCGATCCCGTATCAGTTCTTAACAACAGGAAGCATTTGCAAGATATATAAGACCCATTGCCAGCCTGCTTCATCCTTAGAACACATCCGTCTTTTCCTTGCTTCGGCGCTGGTTGGTAAGTACATTACTGTCCATCTTGCCCTTGTGTTGCGCCACTGTACTGAAACTCTTCCAACAGCTAGCCATATCATTATCTTTTGTTAAGAACTGATACGGGATCGGCGTTGTCGCAAAGTCCGATGCTGCTAATCGGGTCGGCGATTGGAGTAGGCGACAGGGGGAGCTGTAAGAGTCAATCGGCTTCAACTAAGTAAGTTGCGCCTCTCGTGAATCCTCGGTGACTCGGATTTGGACTTAGCAAGATCAAGGGTTCGGCCTCGGAGACTCGGGGTCGGCGAAGACAAAGTCGGAGGAAGAGTGTCAGAACAGAAGTCGGGCAACGACGAGTAAGACGACTTCAGCAAGTGAAGTCGAATGAAGAGGTAGGAATAGGATGGGGATCTTATTTGATATTCGAACTTAAACTTCTACTGTACAAGTTGTATCTACTTATATACTACTAGAAGTTGTAAGTCCGATAAGTGTACATGTGAAACTGAGAGATAAGGGAAGAGTGATCAAGCGAGGTAATCGGAGTCAGAGGGAAATCGGAGAAAGGTAACAAAGGGAATAGCTGTAAGTAATAGGACTGGTGATGTGTCGAGCATGAGGAGGACCGGAGTATAGTCGGAGATGTGATATGTAGCTGTAAGTAATAGGACCGGTGATGTGTCAAGCATGAGGAGGATCGGAGTATAGTCGGATATGTGATATGTGACATGCAGACGTGTGCCTGTGGAGATAAGGAAACCCAATGTTCGGTACCAATCATGTGATCCGATTGGACCGTAATACCTGTACAGCAATGACTCAAAAGCAGAGACTACAATCTCAGATTGGGGTTGGAAATTTCCTAGTTACCTTTTGTTTCAAAGATACACTGCTCAGTGACCAATGCAACAAATTGTGCACTGCATGCTCTGAGATGGTTGGTAGACCGTTGTCAACAGCATTGTTTTACCCCCAAAATTTTATCTCTCATATCAAAGTCAATGCTGTGATCAGACCAGAGCCTTGTCCACTGATGCAACATGTATGTAGCAAATAGAGACATTCAGAGTAGATCATCATAGCTATTTTCCAAGTCTAGTTCTCATTTAATTCTGTAGCAGTGGTCTGGGGTCCTACTCCCTGAGAAATTGGGTCATTCACAAGAATCAAGCAGAACTGATTGTTTCACAAAGTTTGGTTGAGCAAGAGTTACCATCAAAACATAGCCTGTGGCAGTTCCAATAGAAATGAGGCAGTTCAGACATTGACAGGACACATGTGACCTAGAAATTGGATCTTAACAGGAAATCTAGAACTCCTATATTCAGGGGGCACATGAATGCTTTTGCTGCACCAGCAGTGGGCAATGCAACTACTTGTTTCGCCAAATTTTGCAAACAATATTTGCTTGCTGAGCAAGAGTTACCATCAGAACACAGTCTGTGGAAGTTTCAATTAGGATAAGGCAGGTCAGACATTGACAGGACGCATGTGACCTGGGATATTGATCCTTACAGGAAATCTAGAACTTCTATATTTAGGGGGCACATAAATGTTCTTGCTGCACCAGCAGTGGGCAATGCAACTGATTGTTTCACAGATTTTTGAAAACATTACTTGCTTGCAGAGCAAGAGTTACCATCAGAACACAGCCTGTGGCAGTTCCAAATAAAATGAGGCAGTTCAGACATCGACAGCACACATGTAACCTGGGAATTTGATCCTAACAAAGAATCTTGAACGCCTATATTTAGGGGCACATTCTTGTTTTGTTCCATTAGCAGTGGGCAATGCAACTGACTGTTTCACAGATTTTGGCAAACATTAGTTGCTTGCGGAGCCAGAGTTGCCATGAGAACACAGCCTGTGGCAGTTCCAATTAGGATGAGGAAGTTCAGACATCAACAGGACACATGTGACCGTGAAATTTGATCCTAACAGGAAATCTAGAACTTCTATATTTTGGGGGCACATGATTGTTTCCGTTCCATTAGCAGTGGCAATGTAACAGAATTTGGAAACATTAGTTGCTTGCTGGGCAGTAGTTACCATCAGAACACAGCCTGTGGCAGTTCAATCAAAATGAGGCAGTTCAGACATCAACCAGACACGTATGACCTAGAAATTTTAACAGGAAATTGTCACAGATTTTCAATGTTTATACAACACTTGCCTTACCAGGCAACGGTAGTATTGGGAATATTTAGATGCTTATCCAGCGCTTATCCAGTGTCTATTTAGGCGCTTATCAGGTGCTTATTTCAGTGCCTATCAATTGATGTGCAGATGCACCCTCTGTCTCTGATGCGCTTTATGCTGATGCAACCACATCCTGTTAATGTCTGAACTGCTTCAGCCGCATTGGAACTGCCACAGGCTATGTCCTGATTTAATTCCTCCTCAGAGAGCAACTCATGGTTGTGAAACTTTGTGCAAAAATTTGACGCAGTGCTTGCTGCTGATGCAACCATGTCCTGTTGATGTCTGAACTGCCTCACCCCCATTGGAACTGCCACAGGCTGTGTTCTGATTGTAACTCCTGCTTATAGAGCAACTGGTGGTTGTGAAACTGTATGGAAGAATCAAAGGCAGTGCTTTATGCTGATGCAACCACATCCTGTTGATGTCTGAACTGCTTCAGCCGCATTGGAACTGCCACAGGCTATGTCCTGATTTTAACTCCTCCTCAGAGAGCAACTCATGGTTGTGAAACTTTGTGCAACAATTTGACGCAGTGCTTGCTGCTGATGCAACCATGTCCTGTTGATGTCTGAACTGCCTCACCCCCATTGGAACTGCCACAGGCTGTGTTCTGATTGTGACTCCTGCTTAGAGAGCAATTAACAGTTGTAAAACTTGTGGAACAATCAGATGCAGCACTCACTGCTGATGCAGCCACAGGTTTACATTGTTCAAGAATGTAGGGGTTGAGAATTTGTACTTAGCTTCCAAAGTACTGGTAATTCTTGCTCAGAGCCAGCACTATGTGTGGCATGTCTTCTTATTGTATTCCTTGTTCAGAGAGCAAGCAATGTCTGTAAGATAGACCCAGGTCATTTTCAACTACATCACGTGTCTCAAAAGCTGTCACTCGTTGTCACGTCAAATAAGTCTTGAATAAAATGATAACTTGGTTATAAGCTCAATGTAGACATAAGTGCAATGAAACAAAAATTATTTTGACCAAGCGAAGGGCCGCGAACCTCACAGCTGCAATTCAGCATGAGCAAGCCAGCGAAACGGAGGCGAGGAATCTCTCAGTCTATCACTTAGTGGGGTGGGCAGGCAAAACGGAAGGTCTCAGGGCTTTTGAGCCGCTGGCCCTCGAATGAACAGCCTATAGGCGACAAAGTGAGTTTATCACTGCTGACACGGAGACAAGGCTCGACGTGACAGATAGGGACACGAAGTGGATATCGACGAGGAGGTGGTGGCAGGCGTGTAGCACAGTGCTCTCACCAGCTATCAGACTTTATACAAGTTGTCTAGCCCAGTAAAGACCAAGTTAGTATTGGACTACCAGCTATGTAGTACAAGAGGGGGTTGCTTACCTAGCCCAGTAAAGACCAAGAGGTCGAGATGGGGGCTAGGAGCGTACATGTAGCAGTATATATAGACTTCAGGGACCTGCGCACAGACCATGTTGAGGGCAGGCTTTGCAAGAAGCCGTGTGAACGAAGAACAAAAGAACTACCTAAAGGAGAACAATAGCTATTGTCTAGACCTTGCCAAGAACTCTACTCGTGAGAGAATCTATCTAAAAGGAGACCAACTATTGTATTCCATTCCCACACCTGTGAGAACATCCTTCCATAAAGAGAACAATAGGGAAAGAACAATAAGGAGCCCATGTGGACGGTATCTATGACGTCAAACCCTAGCTATGGGCTGAGCCATGTGTTGTAGCCATGTGGTCTTACTTAAGCTAAGTCACATGCCAGTGTGACGTAGTAGCAAGTAATGTGACCGTGTGGAGCGTCTAAGCCACGTGATACGGGCGCTTAATAGACGTGCAAAGGAGTTTATGCAGAGAGAATTGAAACTAGGTTGTAGCCCGGAGTTTTACAGATAAAAACAAGAGGTAAATTGCGAAAATTAAGGGCTAGTCAGGCCATCCATGACATTACCCCCCTCCTAAAATCGAGCGTCCTCGCGAAGCATCACTGTGCTGTGGTGATAGAGGTCTTCTACCCGTCTACAGGGATTCAGCAGAATTGCCCCGATTGTCTAGTCAGAAGGATGCTAGGAAGTTTCTCCCCTTCTGGTGTCGTTGACTCGACGTTACCCGTCAGTGTGATGTTCTTGAGATATCCAGACCGATGTGTTTGCCTTCATCCCAGCTAAGATCGTATGTAGATGGATAGATCGTGCGAAGGAAAGCGGGGTCGGTCTGGGTATTGAATTCCCGAAAGTGCGAGCGGAGATCCGCGAAGAGTGAAGCTTTGATGACCCGGGGCGCTCCGGGGTTTGCTTTGTAGAAGTCGTCAATTGCTTCTTGACTATTCTCGAGGTTTTCTACTGGTTCCCAGCTATTGTGTCCGTCTGAATACCCTTCCCATTTGACAAGGAATTGCAATTTCTTCCAACGTCCGTGTAGCCTGCTGTCTAGCACTTTTTCGACGACGTACTGTTCTTCTCCTTCTATGACGATAGGATCAGGAGGTGGAGGTACGTCTTTGCCGTTGTCGTGCCAGGGACTTAGACGGTTGATATGGAAGACGGGGTGGATTCGGAGATAGCTGGGTAGATCGAGTTTGTAATCGAGATCGCCAATGCGTTCGATGACCTTGTACGGGCCGAGTTGTCGAGGACCGAGTTTAGGGGTAGCCTGATGAATCTGGACGTTCTTAGCGTTTAGCCAGACCATGTCCCCTACTTGGAAGACGCGTGGAGAACGCTTCTCAGACTCGTAGAGTTGCTTCATCTTTTCTTTGCTTAGACGAAGAGCTGCTTCGGTCTCCTTTCGTACTCGAGCCATATTATCAAGGCGCTCATCGAGTGAGGGATATTGCTTCGCTTGCCGACTGGTATGGTGAAGTCGGGGCGATATCCATAGATGACTTCAAACGGTGTTTGGGAGTTACCCGCGTGTACTCGCGAGTTGAGTGCAAACTCAGCCGCCGGTAGATGATCGACCCAGTCGTCTTGTCGTTGCTGACAGAATAGACGCAGATACTGTTCGATATCCTGGTTTTTGCGTTCGACTTTGCCATTTCCTTGCGGATGATAGGCGGTCGTAAAACCAGTCTCTATGCCCAGGCGGTGATAGAGCGCACGCATGAAGCGCGCTGCAAACTGGGGTCCTCGGTCAGAGAACACCTTCTTGGGAATGCCGTGAAGTCGGAATACTTCTTGTAGTGTAGATCGGCAATCCCCTCAGCGTTAACCTTAGTGGTAGTAGGGATGATGTGCGTTTGATCGGAGTAATGGTCGACGTAGACCGCGATCGAATCAAATCCCTTAGAGGGTGGCAGCTGAGTGATGAGATCTACTCCGACGTGTTCCCAAGGTCCGGCCGGAGTTTCCTGAGGCTGTAGTACTGCTTTAGGGTGTGGAGCTGACTTGTAGCGTTGACAGCGATCACAACCTAGTACGTAAGTCTCACGAAGGCATTCATCTTTGGCCACCAATAGTGTCGTGAGACTAGCTCTATGGTGCCGTGTTTGCCCGGATGACCAGCCGCGGGTGTGTCATGGCAAGATTTGACGATTTCGTGACGGAGCTCTTTGTTGTTAGGGATGTAGAGTTTTCCCTTGTAATAGATGAGCCCGTCACTCTCTTCCCATTCGAGTAAACCGCCGACAAGTTTGCGAGGACCCTTCTTTCGAAGGGTAGCGAGAGCTTGTGCGACTTCTGCTTCTTGTTCCGTGCATTCTCGGATCTTTGATTCGAGCGGAGAAGCAGTGGCAAGTGCACTGGTGGCGAGGATGCGGAAGTGTTCCGGTTTCAGTACCACCTGATCCTTGTTGTCTTCTTCGTCCGTGACAGCGTGAGAGTGAAGACGAGAGAGAGGATCAGCGTGTATCATGGTACTACCGGGCTTGTGTACCAACACGAAGTCGAAGTCAGCCAAAAGTAATGACCAACGTGCTTGACGTCGAGTGAGGTGTTGCGCAGTCTTCCAGTACTGCAGGTTTGCGTGATCTGTCCAGATCTCAAACGGTTCCTTGAGCCCCTCAAGGTAGTGGCGCCAATCTTTGAGAGCCTCGGTGATGGCTAACATCTCCCGATCAAAGATTTCGTAGTTACGCTCTGCTTCAGTCATAGATGCGGACCGGTAGGCGATAGGGTGGTAGAATCCATCTTCCTTCGATTTCTGGGAGATGATTCCACCGGTCGCATAGCCCGAGGCATCGACTTCTAGACGTGTAGGGAGTTCAGGGTCCCAGACTGCCAAGATAGGCTTAGTGGTAAAGGCCTTCTTTAGCACGTGAAGGCAGTCTCTTGTGCTGGACCCCAGACGAACGGTACGTCCTTCTTAGTCAGGTCGTGTAGAGGCCGTGCGTGCTTTGAGAAGTCTTGAATGAAGCGGCGGTAGAAGTTGGCGAACCCGATGAATCCTCTGACTTCTTTGAGGTTCTTGGGTGTGGGCCACGTAGAAACTGCTTGGACTTTGACAGGGTCCATAGCTACTTCGCCGGCACGAATGATCAACCCGAGGTATTCGATCTCAGATTTCTCAAATCGCACTTTTCCGGCCGAAGGTAGAGGTCATGCTGCTGAAGTCGCTCGAGGACTTCATGTACAACCTTGCGGTGCTCTGTCAGGTTGTTGCTCCAGATCAAGATGTCATCTAGATAGACAGCCACCTTGCCCTCGGCGACGAGGTCGGCAAGATGTTGTCCATCAGAGCTTGGAAGGTAGCGGGTGAGTTGTGAGACCGAAGAACATGACTTTAGGTTCGAAGAGTCCTCGGTTGGTAACGAACGCCGCTTTGTACTCGTCTCCTTCTTTGATCGGACATTGTGATATCCCCAACGAACATCGAATTTGTGAAGATCTTTGCACCCTTGAGCTTGTTGATGATGTCGGTGGCAAGCGGTAGAGGGTAGCGGTTCTTTACAGTGATGTCATTGAGTTTTCTGTAGTCCTGAATAAGTCGGAGTTTGTTATCCTTCTTCTTGATAAAGAAGACTGGAGAAGCCATCGGAGACTTGGAAGGCGTGATGTAACCTTTGGATAGGTTCTCCTGAATGAACTTGTCAAGCTCGGCTTGTTCATTCAGGGGCATAGGGTAAACTTTCGATTTGATGGTCTCAGGAGCGTCTGGTTTGAGATCAATCGAATGGTCCCAGGGCTGATGCTGGGGTAGCCGATTAGACTCTTCCTCAGAGAAGACTTTAGCGTGTCTATGGTACTCTGAGGGAACAATGTCTTCGAAGGAGCGATGAGCTTTAGCTTCGTTTGCTTCGGCAGCAAGCTTAGTAGAGTAGGTGAAGCCGGCCATACACCAGACTTCGTCAGTGGTGTCTTGGATAATACCGGCTTTGACCCACTGCCTACGTTCTTTGCGATTACCGTCAACTTTCTGGAAAGGTTCAGCAGGAGATTCTTCCGAGCCGCTCGGAATTGTCATTTCTCCTTTTCCCAGTTGACAGTAGGGTTTACACGCTTGAGCCATGGTAGCCCAAGAATGACGTCTTCTGGACCTAAGTCCGTGACGAGAAACTCTGCCTTTTCCGTGTGATCTCCGACTGTGAGTGTAAGGCGAACGAAGTGCGTTAATCCGCCAGCTTTATTCTTAGTTCCGTCAATGTTATGCAATGAGATAACCCTTTCGAGCGGGTGCTGAATAATCTTATGCTTCTTGACAACTGGTGACTGATGAATAAAGCCGTAGCTCCCGAATCGATCATTGCAGGAACACGAATGCTTCTATTCAGACCTTTAACTAGTACATGCACACGGAAATGAGATGATAACCGATCTAGCACGATATAGTACATGAGGAGATAGTAGACGACGGGCATGGAGTAGACATTGTACACGAGGAAGACGAGGCAGAAGACGAGGAGGACGACGAAGGAGGCAGAGACAGGGTATCTGGGGGACTCGCAGCTGCGGCTGTGTCACGAGTCTGCTTCAAAAAACCGCATTGATTTTGGCTGCCATCTCATCCATTTGCTTCTTTTGGATGTCAAGCATGTCCTTGAGTGCCGCAATCTTAGCATCCTTGTCATTGGATGCGTCTTGCTTCGCCGGGGTAGTAGTCGACGAGGTCGACGAGGTAGCAGCAACTTTTTGTCCCTTAGGGACGCCTTGAAGTTGCTTCAGACAAACCGCCCCCCAATGACCGGTACCACCGCAGTGGTTGCAAACCGGGTCATCAGGGTGCTTCGAGTCCCTCTTTTTGTGGTTCTCGGATCCACAAACCGAGCAGCGCTTGCTCATCTCCTTCTTCCATTTCTGGAAGATCTCCTGTTTGCCCAGACCCGCAAAGAGCGAGTCAAACGAGGCGGAGAAGCGGGAGGCATCGATCTCCATAGCGTTGGGATTGCGGAACGCTTGCTGGTGGGACTTGCCGTGTCCCGAGGAACTGTCCACCATAACCTTGCCCATGCTGTTTCGCAAATCGGCGAGCTGAGCATCGACTGCCTTGCACTGGTCCTTGAGAGCGTCGTAGGTAGCAGCGCGGGTTTGAAAGTACGAGACACGTTGCAAGTACTCGGTGCTCAAGCTCGACTTGAGACGATCGAAGAGGTCCTGCTGGCTCCAGCCAGTGCGAGGAGCCCAGGTCTCGAACTCGGAGATATGGGCGGCGAAGGTTTTGTTGCCTTGCTTCATGTTGGCTATTTTCGTCTTAGCCTCCATGACAGCATCTATAGGCTCGAATTTGGCTTTAAAAGCCTCGATAAATGTGTCCCAGTCATTTCCAAATGCTGGCTTGCTATTGGCTAACTCCTCAATGTGAGGGCGAGCCCAATCAGCGGCGTCCTCCTGCATGAAGGACAGGGCGCTTGTGATGAGTTTATGAGGATCGAAGATCCTCGCGCCGTTGTTGTCCACCCGGACCTGGCCTTGCGCGTCTTGCTGGAAGAACACTTTTCCTTGATTTTGCGCCCATACTATGAACGCATGGCGGAAGAGCCGGGCTTCCGACGATGTTTTCCCCTTGAAGGAGACCGGCTTCTCGACAATACTCCGTTCCCTGGAGCCGTGAGTAGCAGCGACAACTGCTGGCGTCTGTGCGGCGGCTAGTGCAGCCACCTGATTGGTGAGGTCAACCATCTTTTGTGTCAGGACGCCCAACATATTTAGGACGTCTTGCTGGCTCAGATTGGCGACTGGGGCAGCTGGGGCAGCAGGGGCGGCGGGCTGGTTGGGATCCATGTTGTTTTTGGTGATGAGGAGGAGAAATGTATTACTGTCTAGATCCACTCGAAGTAGCTATCGTTATTAACTACGTTAAGTTGCGCAAGAACTTTGCTATAGTTCTTGCGAAGCTGCTTAAACGAGACTTTCCCAATTGCTTTGCAACCCCAGTCTAGGAGTTGCCACTCGCGGTCGGCTGTGACAGGTGCGAGCTCGTCAAGTCGGTTAAGGAAGCGATTGACTTTGTTGACGAGGTGGAGTAGCGCGCGACGATGGTCGGGGTCTGCGCAGTTGAGAAGTTCTTGTAGCTCTGTTAAAGCTTGCAAGCGGGTATGGACAGCGGTAAGCTTCGGCTTGAAGATGCCGATGAGGTCAACCGGTGATAACTTCTTGAAGTCTATCAGTACCGGTTTAGGTGCAGCGGGAGCGGGAGTGGGCGGAGGAAGTTTGGCCAGTCGCTCAGCGAGAGTCGGCTTGTGAGTTTGTTGCTCAGCAAGAGTGCGAGCACGTTCCTCGGCTGCACGTTCTCCGTATGCTCGGGCAGAAGCGCGAAGTTGTCGATTTTCCTCGTAAGAGGGGACGGTGAGGGTGATGCCTTTGACAGGTGGCTTCTTTGATACGTACTTCGCGACGTTGACGAGGTCTTTGTCAGACCAGCGATGAGGTTGACCGCTCGTACGCTTGGCAGCGAGAGCGTCAAGGAAAGATGGTGGAAGACTCCTCTTGAGCTGAGGCTCTGTGGTGGGGAGGGTCTTGGAGAAACGGGGGCGCGTGTCTTTAGGCACTAAACAACGCGCAGGGGGTAGAAACGGACGACGTAAGCGTAGCTCAACGGTATGAAAAGACCGGAGACGTACTCGTCAAACAGGAATAAACTTTTTTAAACGGTGGGAATGGGGGAACCCAGGGTTTCACAACGATCTCGACCTAATGACACGGAGACAAGGCTCGACGTGACAGATAGGGACACGAAGTGGATATCGACGAGGAGGTGGTGGCAGGCGTGTAGCACAGTGCTCTCACCAGCTATCAGACTTTATACAAGTTGTCTAGCCCAGTAAAGACCAAGTTAGTATTGGGACTACCAGCTATGTAGTACAAGAGGGGGTTGCTTACCTAGCCCAGTAAAGACCAAGAGGTCGAGATGGGGGGCTAGGAGCGTACATGTAGCAGTATATATAGACTTCAGGGACCTGCGCACAGACCATGTTGAGGGCAGGCTTTGCAAGAAGCCGTGTGAACGAAGAACAAAAGAACTACCTAAAGTAGAACAATAGCTATTGTCTAGACCTTGCCAAGAACTCTACTCGTGAGAGAATCTATCTAAAAGGAGACCAACTATTGTATTCCATTCCCACACCTGTGAGAACATCCTTCCATAAAGAGAACAATAGGGAAAGAACAATAAGGAGCCCATGTGGATGGTATCTATGATGTCAAACCCTAGCTATGGGCTGAGCCATGTGTTTGTAGCCATGTGGTCTTACTTAAGCTAAGTCACATGCCAGTGTGACGTAGTAGCAGGTAATGTGACCGTGTGGAGCGTCTAAGCCACGTGATACGGGCGCTTAATAGACGTGCAAAGGAGTTTATGCAGAGAGAATTGAAACTAGGTTGTAGCCCGGAGTTTTACAGATAAAAACAAGAGGTAAATTGCAAAAATTAAGGGTTAGTCAGGCCATCCATGACAACTGCAGCATAGAAAGCAGACTCAAAAGGTGAACTTACTTGTCTTTTCTAGAGAGGAGCACGGCCCTCAGTGGACGCGCAGCAGGGTACTCGAGGCAAGGTCTCCAAGTCCGTGAGCTCTGATGTGCTCAATATTAGCACCGTAGTTGGAAATCTGCCATTGTCTACAACCTTTGAAGAAATCCACTCTACCGCTTCAGCACCTTCTGAAGATAATACAACACTGTCTCGTGCATCTAGCACCTCGTCGTTTGGTCGCTTTTTGAATACAAGTCAGCTCAGAATTTGGCTTCAGTCCACTTTTGAGGAAATTGCTACACCCACCTGGTCATCCCGTTTCACGGCCTCTCCTGGATCATCTGTCATCAATCTGCCTTCTAGAACAACTTCTCCCAGTCCATATACTCTATCCAACACTTCATCTAACTGGTCGTTGAGCCGAGGCAGCTTGATCAGCTTCGCGAGCGATGCCATCTCGGAGAGCTCGGAGCCGGGAATATCAGAACCTGTCATTGTTGAGATTGATGCTATTGAGCGGGACTCAGACAATGAAGGTGCTGCGAAGGAAAGAGAGGCTGAGCTAGAGTCAAGGGCTAGCACGGAAAGTAGCAACATACTCGCGCAATCTACAACTTCGGCCTATACTCCACCCCCCGAAGTAGATGAAGCTTGCCGTGCCTGGGAAGATCTGAAGGCATTGCTTCACCCTTGCAAACCTTCAGGAAAGGGGAAAAAGCCTTTCGAAGGTGGTGACGTCCTGCAGAGACGTATGGAGATGATGAGGATGTTCCTTTGGCTGTACATCACAGGAGACTCACCGGGCTGGATTGATGCTTCAATGTGCATGGCTGTTGCTAATGAGGGTGGAATAGCTCTCGCACGTCATCTCCGGGAATGGACCCGAAGATTCCTTAGTGATCGTCATGATCTACCTGTCAACCGCCATGGCATGTGGAATATGTCAGTGCTGGAAAATGAGGACCTAGAGGTGGCACTTAGCAAACATCTGAAATCTGTCAGACAGCACGTTTGTGCTCTTGATATTGTCGAGTTTCTCACGGAGCCGGATAATCAAACATGCTTCGGGCTAAAGAAGACCATCGGACTTTTGACCGCCCAGGGTTGGATGCACAGTTTATGGTATAGATGGGCTCAGATTCCGAGCAAGCAGTACGTTGATGGTCATGAGCGCGAAGACGTCGTTAAATATCGCCAAGAGGTGTTCCTGCCAGCGTTGGAGAAGCTGTGGCCATTGTTACGGCAGTTCAATGCTGACATGGATAGTCCAACAGACCGGATTTTTCCAACATTGTCACAAGTTTACAGCCTTAGGCGCCTATCTAGAGCGCTTACTTTCCGGCTAGGAGTGTTACCAGACCTAACCCTAACCCGGGTCACATGACATCCTGCCTTATTTATCAATAGTCCAGACCCAAACCCTAGACTCAGTCTGGAGCAGTTCCAGATCAACCTAGGCTATTGTTCTATTGTTCTTCTTCCATTGATAGGGATTCCCCAGGGATTCCCCCAGGTTCTATTGTTCTATTGTTCTATTGTTCCATTGTTCTATTGTTATAACTCTATTGTTCTCTGTACCCTGGTCCTTGACAGTTACTCAGGTCCTTGACAGTTACCCTGGTCCCTTATTGTTCTATTGTTACTCCAGCCCCACAGTTACTCCAGTCCCTAGTGTGGGAACTTGTGCACAGACCACCCAGCCACAGTATATATAGTAGCCCTTACCCTCCCTAGCTCTGCATCTTGACCTCTCTGTCATTTGCACTGCTAGGTGAGTTACTGCATGTAACTTAGTATCATACCTTATTAACTCTGTCATTTGCACTGCTAGTATCCGGCCTCTGTGCCTGCTTGCCTGCTTATTATCGACTTTGACCTCGTTGTCGTCGTTGGAGATCCCTTTCCTTTTCCACCCCACATCTACTCCACCCCTTGTTTAGGGTTTATCAGTCTACCAGCAGTCCCCGAATGGGCAAAGCATATCCCCGTACCCGTCATTCACGTGTTCCACGTCAACACGGCGACTGAAGGGCACGGACGTGTGCTCTCAGAGATGACTCGTCCCGGGTTGAGTAGTTTTGTGCTTTTGTGCGCAGCCCTACCCGGGAGCGCGAATGGGCTGAGTGGGGGGGACGGGCCAGAGGGTGGATTGGCAGCTGGCAAAGAGGGTTGTGGAGAGCGGTGAGGTGGGGGGATGCAGCACGTCCAATGCGGATGTTAACGAGTACCCAATGCCAATTATGCTCGCTGGAGGGCTCACGCCAGAGAATGTGAGGGAGGCGGTGGAGACTGTGAGGCCATGGGCAGTGGATGTGAGTGGGGGTGTGGAGGTGGAGGGTGGACAGGGGAAGGACGTCGAGAAGGTGACTCGGAGGGCGTTTGTGAGGGCTGCTAAAGAACCTTTTGTGGATCTAGTTTGCTAGACGGGGCGTGAATATATGTGTGAAGGATATAGGGATCCAGGGTTTTATGGTGTATTCTTATTTGGATTGGAAGATCATCTCTACGTACCCGTATCTTGTTCTGGGGCAGATCAAGAGCCTACCATCAACATGCTCCTGACATACACAGAATTGGTGGCTGGAGTAAGCGCACAACCTTCAACAAACGGGTTACATATGTGTCATTGTCGCAAAGCCCACAAACATGTACACTTTAGTTGTCCATAATCCCCACACTTCCCATTGTCCACCGTCACATCTGAAGTAATCAAAAGTATAGAATGGCAATACAATTCTACTTTGGTGGACTCGGGGGCTCAACTTTAATCAGAGGAATCCACTCATCCTTAATTTCCCGATCCGGATCAGTAGGAACAGCATCATCACTTTGATGAATGCCCCTCGCGGCTCCCAGGCTCTCATCATATGCCGACTGCATCACTTCCGCCTGTTGGTCATACGGCAGGTTTGCCAGGATGCGACGTTCCCCTGGCTTGAGCAGCATTAGGGCCCCCAACGCCTGGAACTTCCTGTCTAGTTGTGGCTGTGACAGCCCCGCCTGTGGTGCTGTTGGCAGTCTTGGCTGTGATGGCCCCGCCTGTAGTGCCGTTGGCGGTCGCGGTTGTGACGGCCTCGCCTGTGGTGCTGTTGGCGGGTTTGGCCACGGTGGTTCCTGCTTCTGTCTTTTGTCTGACCCGGAGGCCTGGGCGTTGTCCCATGGTGCTGGTCTCTTTGGTCTCACTGGAGGATTCTCTGTTGGCTGCGGATCTGCCATTGGCATCCGTTTGGTGATTTGATATGGATTGGTAGAGTCACGTATGTCTGTGCTTCTTGTCTCTAAGGCAGTAGGGGAGTGGGATTCTCTACTGCCATATGGGGTGGCAGACACAGTGACTGTATAGAATGCATTGATGACGATAGCTGCAATCAAAACAAGAGAGGTTGAGAAGTGCATGATGATATAGGTCTTGGGTATCAAAGGGTGATTGACAAAGGTTTTGGAAAGATGATGATATGGCTAGCTGTTGGAAGAGTTTCAGTACAGTGGCCCAACACAAGTGCAAGATGGACAGTCATGTACTTACCGACCAGCGCTAATGCAAGGAAAAGACTTGGAGTGATGGATGTGTTCTAAGGGTGAAGCAGGCTGGCAATGGGTCTTGTATATCTTGCAAATGCATCCTGTGCAGCAATGACTCAAAGCAGAGGCTACAATCTCAGATTGGGGTTGGAAATGTCCTAGTTACCTTTTGTTTCAAAGATATACTGCTCAGTGATCAATGCAACAAATTGTGCACTGCATGCTTTGAGATGCTTGGTAGACTGTTGTCAACAGCATTGTTTTACCCCCAAAATGTTATCTCTCATATCAAAGTCAATGCTGTGATCAGACCAGAGCCTTGTCCACTGATGCAACATGTATGTAGCAAATAGAGACATTCAGAGTGGATCATCATAGCTATTTTCCAAGTCTAACTCTCAATTAATTCTGTAGCAGTGGTCTGGGGTCCTACTCCCTGAGAAATTGGGTCATTCACAAGAATCAAGCAGAACTGATTGTTTCACAAAGTTTGGTTGAGCAAGAGTTACCATCAAAACATAGCCTGTGGCAGTTGCAATTGAAATGAGGCAGTTCAGACATTGACAGCACACATGTGACCTGGGAATTTGATCCTAACAAAGAATCTTGAACCCCTATATTTAGGGGCACATAATTGTTTCTGTTCCATTAGCAGTGGGCATTGCAACTGAGTGTTTGACAGGTTTTTGCAAACATTAGTTCTTTGCAGAGCCAGAGTTGTCATCAGAACACAGCCTGTGGCAGTTCCAATTAGGATGAGGAAGTTCAGACATCAACAGGACAAATGTGACCTTGAAATTTGATTCCAACAGGAAATATAGAACTTCTTTATTTTGGGGGCTCATGATTGTTTCTATTCCATTAGCAGTGGCAATTCAACAGAATTTTGGAAACATTACTTGCTTGCTGGGCAAGAGTTACCATCAAAACACAGCATGTGGCAGTGCAATCAAAATGAGGCAGTTCAGACATCAACCAGATGTCACGAACATGCATACTTTTCCCTTTTCTTTGCTCTTATTTTTCCTTATCTTATCTTATCAAAAGCCATTTTCCTTATCTTATCTTATCAACGACACATGGCGCCTGCATGTGATCAAGTACATGTGACAGACCAGTCACATGATCATAGAAGGTGCTGGAACATTGTGGAACATTGTAGAACATCGCACCATAGCACACCATACGTTCCCACGGCAGTGTTAGGAGTACAGACCCGGTACCAGGGGTCTTTGTCTGAGATGTATATAAACCCACCCTGTAGCTTCCTAAAGACCTCAGATTCTACCTCCTG
The DNA here is from genome assembly GCA_022592445.1 of Cytidiella melzeri. Classification (NCBI taxonomy): domain Eukaryota; kingdom Fungi; phylum Basidiomycota; class Agaricomycetes; order Polyporales; family Irpicaceae; genus Cytidiella; species Cytidiella melzeri. The sequence goes on along the minus strand of JABYQR010000045.1, from coordinate 35,703 downwards.
GTCTTTAGGTGATGTCCACCTTGTACCTAGTCCTTCACAGTACTAATATAACCTGGTCTTTAGCTCATCGCTAGCTACTCCCTTGTCGTTGTTTCTCCCTCATCATCATCATCTTCCCTGTCGTCATCGTCCATGCGAGTTTGCTCGTCGTTCCTCCACCCCCGTTGTCACTTCCTCGCTCTTCATAGAGTTTGGTTGTGTTCCTGACACCAGACATGTATGACCTGGAAATTTGATCATCACAGGAGATGTAGAACTCCTATATTCAGGGGGGCACATGAATGTTTTTGCTGCACCAGCAGTGGGCAATGCAACTGATTGTTCCACAAATTTTTGCAAACATTGGTTGCTTGCTGAGCAAGAGTTACCATTATAATACAGCCTGTGGCAGTTCCAATTAAAATGAGGCAGTTCAGACATTAACAGGATATATGTGGCCTGTGTCATGGATGGCCTGACTAGCCCTTGATTTTTGCAATTTACCTCTTGTTTTTATCTGTAAAACTCCGGGCTGCAACCCAGTTGCAACCTTCTCTGCACAAGCTCCCTTTTCACGTCTATTAAGCGCCCGTATCACGTGGCTTAGACGCTCCACACGGTCACATTACTTGCTACTACGTCACACTGGCATGTGACTTAGCTTAAGTAAGACCACATGGCTACAACCACATGGCTCAGCCCATAGCTAGGGTTTGACGTCATAGATAGCACTCACATGGACTCCTTTTGTTCTTTCCCTATTGTTCTCTTTATGGAAGGATGTTCTCACAGGTGTGGGAATGGAATACAATAGTTGGTCTCCTTTTAGATAGATTCTCTCACGAGTAGAGTTCTTGGCAAGGTCTAGACAATAGCTATTGTTCTCTTTTAGGTAGTTCTTTTGTTCTTTGTTCACACGGCTTCTTGCAAAGCCTGCCCTCAACATGGTCTGTGCGCAGGTCCCTGAAGTCTATATAAGCAGCTACATGTACGCTCCTAGCCCCCATCTCAACCTCTTGGTCTTTACTGGGCTAGGTAAGCAAACCCCTCCTGTACTACATAGCTAGTAGTACCCAATACTAACTTGGTCTTTACTGGGCTAGCAACTTGAAGAAAGTTTGATAGCTGGTGAAAGCATTGTGCTTCAAGCCTGCCACCACCTCTTCGTCGTCTTCCACATCGTGTCCCTTTTAGTTGCGTCGAGCTTCGTCTCCGTGACATTAGGTCGAGATCGTTGTGTAACCCCTGGGTTTATATCTCCTCCCCCACCGTTTACAAAAGTTTATTCCTGTTTGACAAGTACGTCTCCGGTCTCATCATACCGTTGAGCTACCACTTACGCCGACCGTTTGAACCCCCCTGCGTTGTCTAGTGCCTAAGGACACGCGCACCCGTTTGTCTAAGGACCTCACTACCAACGAGCCTCAGCTCAGAAGGTGCCTCCCGCCTTCCTTCTTTGACGCTCTCGCTGCCAAGCAAAAGAGCGGTCAACCTCATCGCTGGTCTGACATAGACCTGGTCGCCGTCGCCAACTACGTCTCCAAGAAACCGCCAGTGAAAGGCATCACTCTCACCGTCCCCTCGTACGAGGAAAATCGACAACTTCGCGCTTCTGCCAGAGCATACGGAGAACGCGTCGCCAAAGAACGTGCTCGCACCTTAGCAGAGCAACGTATCCACAAGCCCACACTCTCTGAGCGGCTTTCCAAGCTCCCTGCACCCACTCCCGCTCCCGCTGCACCAAAACCGGTACTCCTTGACTTCAAAAAGTTGTCACCAGTTGACCTCGTAGGCATCTTCAAGCAAGCCTAAGCTCACCACTGTCCGCACACGACTACAAGCTCTCACTGAGCTTCAAGAACTTCTCCATTGCGCGGACCCCGACCACCGCCGCGCTCTGCTTCACCTCATCAATAAAGTCAACCGCTTCCTTAATCGACTTGACGAACTTGCGCCAGTCACAGCAGACCGCGAGTGGCAACTCCTAGACTGGAGTTGCAAAGCAATTGGGAAAATCTCGTTTAAACAGCCTCACAAGAATTATAGCAAAGTTCTTGCCCAGCTTAACGTAGTTAACAGAGATAGCTACTGTCACAGATTTTCAATGTTTCTACAAGACTTGCCTTACCAGGCAACGGTATTATTGGGAATATTTAAGCGCTTGTCAAGCGCTTATCCAGCGCTTATCCGGCGTCTATTTAGGCGCTTATCCAGCGCTTATCTGGCGCTTATCAGGCGCCTATTCCGGCGCTTATTCTCAGTGCCTATCAATTGATGCGCTGATGCGCCTCCTGTCTCTGATGCGCTGATGCGCTCCTTTCCTTATCTGTGTATCACATGATAGAACTCTCTGGAACCTTGTGGAACTTGCTGGAACTATGATGTCATAGTATAGAACATTCCATTAGATGATGTCATAGTTCATAGAACCTTCTGGAAAAGTCTAGCCTTGTCTTAGAACAAGCTAGAACAAGTCTAGCCTTGGAGCTGGGTCATGGGGTCAGGTCATGGGAACAATTGCTATTGGTTGATTATTGAAGTGGCACCACTAGGGCATAGGGCATGCTTAGTAAGGTAGATTACTTCGCTTACTCATGTAGGTATTAGGGGTCTTAGGGTAGTACCTGGGGTCCTCCCCTTCATGTATATATAGAGGCACCCTGAGGGCATATCCCCTCAGTCTTATCCACTCTGTTGATAAAGGACTACCTTGTACTCTCCAGTACTTCGCTCACCACACCTCTTACACTCTATCTCACTATCTCCCCTTCAAGTTTAACAACTATCTGGTGAGTGTAACCTTAACTGTTACATTTGGATAAGACTGCCCCTACTCCCTCACGTCTTGGACGTGCTGGAGGTTTCTTTCCCCTTTCTTCTAGGTCTTGTGCCTGTGCGTGGGCCCCTTACAAACCTCTAGAAATAGAGGTAGCCGGACCATAGGCTTTAAGTGGTAGTCATGTCTAGGCTTTGCCTTGATGTGCACAACTTGAATCACCCTCTCGCCCGACGCTCCTAGAGCTGATCAGAGCAGGGGTTGGCATTATGCCAACATGATGAAAGTGTGCCTCCCCACAGGCGATAGTGGAGTCTGGTGTCAGACAGCTCGTTATAAGAGCTAGACAACAGGACTTGAAGCCCATGAGTGCCTAGGCACGAAGACGGGTAACTTGTTCTGGCCGGACTTAGGGTCAGTGTAATACTGATCCGCCAACCATTTGCCGCACGGGTGGAACCGTGACGGAGATCCTATACACCACCGGACCTGGAGAGAGAGTCCAGGCCGACGCCGGCACTACCCCACGCACACACAGGACCTCTCCTTTATGGAGATTTGTTCCGCACACCACTGAGCTGTCAAGCTCATCACACACTGTCACACAGTCACCATGCCGATTTCCCGCTTCATCGCTGCTAGGTCTGGCCGCAAGGCCCCCTACTCCATTCCCGTCCGCAATGAAGTCACTGGACTTCAAGAACGCCTCACAGTCTCCAAGGAGACACTCGACAAGTTCAAAGACGCTGGCAAGCCTCGCCGGCTCAAGTACCCCGATAACAAGCCTCTCATCAAGAGGATCGACCTCGAGGAGCAGGCTCGCACCACCATTGAGCATGAGGAGACCAGGACCGCATGAGAAAGGTCTCCCACCTCATGTCTCAACTCAGCCTTCTCGACCGGATCGAGAAGCAGGAGAAGGAAAGGCTGAAAAGCTTACCCTTCTCCAGCGTATCGAAGAGCGCAACCAACGCGCTTACATTCCCACTCCCATCCGCTCCCCGCCTCTCTCCACTTCCGTAAAGACGAAGCTTATGCTTCGTCAACAGGAGTTCGAACCGATGATCACAGCGCCTGTCAAAGGCTTGAACCTGTGCTCAAGAAGCTGGACGCCTCCTTCTCGAGTGGTGGGCAATCATCTAACCACCAGCTCAACACTCGCAGGGAGAAAGCTCAGCTGCTGATCGGCCGTGTATTCATGGTTGAACAGTGGTTCAAGGAGAATCACACGGACAAGATGACGAATAGGGAATGGAGGATGTTGAAAAAGGACTTGAAGAGTTTAGGCAGGATTAGTTTTGTAGACATACATCGGAGATGGGGTTACATACTAGAATTGCTAGAAGGGCTGTTCGACATGAACGCCTTTGTATATGCGGAAATGGAATAAAATGTATGGGCTGACAAGCCTCATTTTACTCGGTGACAACTCCTGAAAAGGATTTAATGTGTGAAAACAACTCTGACAAGAGTTCAATGTGTGAAAAGTGGTGTTTCTCTTCTTCTTATACTAGAAATAGTATTTCGCTTATCCTTTGCTAACTAAGAAATTAGAAGCAATGGCCTCTCAATCCAACGCCGGATCCAACGCTGCCCCCGCTGCTGCTTCAACCTCACCCACTCTGTTCCTTTCGGCAAAATTACGCCGATTGTCTACAACCCTTCAGTTGAGAACTTTGAGCAGCATATCTTCCACAACCTAAACACGGCCCAAAGGGCTTTTACTCGTACGGTTGAAGGTGGAGCAACTGCTGCCATCGTCCACAATATGATGAATCAAATGGTTCTTATCTGGAACAACCAGCTGTCCCTCCTGGAGGATAACCTCCAGGAATACGTCGATAAGGTCGCTCAAGACCTATATTCGCAGTCCGCTGCTGACACCCAAGTCCAGCGGATGGACACTGACCTGGATATGGTCAAAACGACGATCACAAATGTGGTCAACCAGATCAACCAGCTTCCCTTGTCTCAAGGACAAGGAGGATCCTCGCGCCAGCCCAAGATTGGCGAACCCCCGGAGTTCAACGGCACTGACGGCAAGGTCAAGTTCAACGAGTGGTTGAACAAAATCTCTCTGTGGCTTGTCCACGAGAACGTTGCTACTGACAGGCAACGTATTGCCGTCGCGATGAACCGGCTCTCAGGCGCGGCGGCTCAATACATGGAGCCGTGGATCAAGAAGCTGACGAAGGGTCAGACAATCGGAACGTGGGAAGAGTTCGAGAACGAGCTCAAGGTACAATACGGTCAACGGGACGACAAGGAGGGGCTCGAAAGGAGCTTAATGCCTTGTTAACAATACAGATCTGGCACACAAGAACTTTGTCAAGTACGCGAACGCTTCCGTACACTTGGCAGACTCTCAGGATACGAAGACGACTTGCTTATTCATAAGCTCAAGCACGTCATCGAGAAGGACATGCGGCTGGTCATGATTGGAAAAGATGAAAATCAAATTCCGACTACTTGGCCCAGTTCCTCGACCTCTTGTTGGACATCACAAGAAGGTCTATCCGGAGAAAGCGCAGGGCCAGATCTTTGCAAAGGAAAAGGATACGTCCACTCCTATGGAGGTGGACGCTGCGGATAAAAAGAAGAAGAAGAACGAGAAGCGGAACAAGGGCAAAGGCAAAGAGGTAAATTCGACTGAAAAGTCGGAAAAGTTCTGCCACATCCATAAGTCGAAAGGACATAATACGGATGAGTGCAACCTCAACGGCCTGAAGAAGAAGCCCGATGAAAGAAGAAGGAGGTGAAGAAGGATGGAAAGTCTTCGGCGCCGAAGAAGATTCGGGCAGCAGATGCGAGGACTCAGGAACAGACAGCGAGGCAGAAGCCCCTAAAGCCTCGTCGTCTAAACAAAAAATGTTAATACCGCGCGCCTAGAGTTGGCGGCTCATATTGAGGAGGTTCCAACGGAAGATGATGAACCTTCGACTCCTCACCCGTCCCCTGACAAGGGTAAAGGGAAAAAGCCGACCAAGGGCAAGGATTTTTTCCGAAGCGTCATGTGACTCCCTGCGAACATGAACGCTTAGGCCCTGATACCCTCGATCTTTGTACCGTAGATACTGTCAAAAATGTAGCGCGTTCAAAGAATTCATTTTTTCTACCGGTTACAATTTGGGTATATGGAAAGAAAGTGCAGGTCGAAGCTCTGGTAGATTCAGGAGCCACAACCACGTTCATCAGTAAGTCAGTGGTTGAAAGTAACAATCTGGTAACAAATCAACTGGCATCACCGTTTAACGTCATCAACGTCGACGGTACTCCCAATAAAGATGGTCAAATCACTCACTCAGTACGTGCATACCTAGAAATAGGTTCGCACAGAGCAAGACAACACATGCTCGTTACTGATCTCGGTAGTAAACAAATGATTATCGGGATGACCTTCTTACGCCGCCACAATCCGGAGATAGATTGGGCAAATGGCGAGTGGAGATTTACCAGATGTCCTGAACTCTGTGCCCCAAGAGCTCGTAAAAACATCACTGTAACTCAAGAAGAGATCGATGAGCTTGAGTTACCTAAGGGACGTTCGGTGTCAGACAACCTGGACGGAATAGGAAGTGTCGACCCGGACAACCCTCACATCCACTGGATTGACTTAGACGATCCAGAAGACCAAGAAATAGCAGAAATAATCGCTGAACTTTCTGGAAAGGAAGATGAGGGCTTTGAAGACGGCTTTGACGAACAAGAATCCGTCAATTGGAAGCCATTAGTACCAAATATCTTGGGAATTTGGTGACGTCTTTTCAAAGAAAAAATCAGAACGCATGCCGTTACGCAAACCGTACGATCACGCGATCGAATTTGAGGAAGGTGCCTCCCTTCCCAAAGCGGCTAAACTATACCCGCTGTCTCCAATGGAAAAGAATTCTCTAGATCAATGGATCGAAGAGGAACTCCGAAAAGGTTACATCCGCAAATCGAAAAGTCCGATTGCAGCACCTGTGTTCTTCGTCAAGAAGAAAGATGGCTCGTTGCGCTTGTGCAAGACTACCGAAAACTGAACGACATCACGGTGAAAAACCGGTACCCCATACCTCGCATCAACGATTTAATCAATTCGTTAAGCAAGGCTAAGGTCTTCTCAAAGATTGATCTTAGATGGGGATACAATAACGTTCGCATCCGAAAGGGTGACGAATGGAAGACGGCGTTCATCACACACCGTGGTCTTTTCGAAGCCAAGGTGATGTATTTCGGTTTCAGCAACGCACCTGCGACGTTCCAAGCCATGATGAATGAAATTCTGAGTGATTTGATCTTAGAAGGACATGTCATGGTGTATCTCGACGACATCCTCATCTTCACAGAAGACAAGAAGGAAAACCGTCGCATCACACAGGAAGTGCTCAAGCGTCTACGCGAGAACGATCTATTTGCCAAACCGGAAAAATGCTTTTTTGAAAAAGATCGCATTGAGTACCTAGGCATGATCATTTCTCACGGACACATCGAGATGGATCCAGCCAAACTCACCGGAGTTACTGAGTGGCCGCGACCTGAAAAGGTTAAGCAAGTCCAAGCCTTCTTAGGCTTCGCCAATTTCTATCGGCGTTTCATCAAGGACTTTGCTAAACATGCAAACCGCTCACTATTCTTACAAAGAAGGACCAACCCTGGATCTGGAAAGATGCTCAGGAACAGGCCTTCCAAAGTCTGAAACAGGCTTTTACGTCAGCACCCATTCTGAGGATACCAGATGACGAAAACCCTTTCCGTCTGGAAACAGACGCTAGCGACTTTGCTACAGGAGCGGTACTATCACAACTGGACCCAGCTGACAAGCTGTGGCATCCAGTAGCCTTCTACTCTAAATCACTCAAGTCCATGAACGTAATTATGAGATATACGATAAAGAGTTGTTGGCTATTATCCGCGCCCTGGAAGAGTATCGTCAACATCTGGAGGGACATCCGATTACCGTAGAAATATGGTCGGATCACCAAAACCTGACATATTTCAGGAATGCCCAGAAGCTGACTCGGAGACAAGCGCGATGGGCGTTATACCTCACGCGATTCAATTTCGTGCTCCGGCACAAACCCGGAAAGACCATGCTTACCGCAGATCCTCTGTCCAGGAGGCCAGATCATGAAGAGGGGGTAAATTCCGATAACGAGGACAAAATTCTCCTTAAACCCGAGTTTTTTGCCATCTCTGCTATCGAAAACTCTCATGACTCGCCTATCAACGATGATGAAATCCTAAGACGGGTCAAGGAAGCACTCATGAACGACGAAGTTACCAAGGACTATCAGCAGTTACTTAACTCTGGTCCTAGGGAGTTCAAGAAATCACTAGAGGAATGGAATTTTGAGAACGGATTACTCCTATACCGTGGAAAAGTCTACATCCCCAAAGATCAGAAATTAGATCTGAGACGCCAAATCATCCAGATGCATCACGATCTACCTTCTGCCGGACATCCTGGCAGATGGAAAACGTACGAACTGATCTCGAGAAACTACTGGTGGCCAGGTTTAACCACTGATGTCAAGAAATATGTGACAGGCTGTGACACATGTCAGCGGATGAAGACTCGTCCGCAACAGCCTTATGGACCACTCATCCCTAATCCGGTTCCGGCTGAACCATGGGATATCATGACTGTCGACTTGATTACTCAGTTACCGGAGTCTGATGGCTTCAATGCTATCTGCGTAGTTGTAGACCGCCTCACTAAAAGGGCGCACTTCTTCCCTATTGTAAACGAGTTCTCGGCAAAAGATCTTGCAGCTCTACTCTACGAGAGAGTCTGGACCCTTCATGGGTTACCTTTGCAGATCATTTCCGACCGAGGTCCACAATTCGCAGCAGATTTATTCCAGGAATGGTGTAAAATGCTAGGGATAGAATCTACAATGACTACCGCATATCATCCGCAGACTGATGGTCAAACTGAACGAGTTAATCAAACGCTCGAACAGTATCTGCGTTGTTACGTTGATCAACTACACGACGACTGGGCTAGACTGCTCAGCTCGGCTGAGTTTGCATACAACAATGCAGCGCACGAGGGAACTAAGCACTCGCCTTTTTACCTCGAATACGGCAGACACCCTAGAGCTGGTCCAATGCTCACTAAGGACCTGAAAAGGTCTGACATGAATGACATCATGTGGAACCGCTTGCAAGCTCAAGAGCATGCTAAGGCGGCGTTACAACTTGCGGCTGAACGCATGAAGTGGTACTATGACAAGCACGTCCAGAAGGTCCCCTTCAACAAAGGCGATCAGGTCATGCTAGATCTGAGAGACTACCAAAAATCTGGACATAAGCTGTCAGCCAAGTACTATGGCCCATTCAAGATTGCTGAAAAGCTCTCGCCGGTTACATTCAGACTAGAATGGCCCGAACGTTTACCAAGGATACACCCTGTATTCCATGCAAGCAAGTTAGTACCGTACAACGAACCTGAATTCGAAGGCCAAAAGCTGGAGATGCCTCCGCCAGATATCATCGACGGAGAAGAAGAATACGAAGTCGAGAAGATTCTCAAGTCAAGACGTACAGGTCGTGCCAAAAAGCTTCAGTATTATATACGCTGGAAAGGCTACGGACCGAACGACGACACGTGGGAACCTGTAGAAAACATCACGCACGCTCAAGAAGCGATCAAGAAATTCTACGACGATCATCCCCGAGCTATACGCTCAGCTACGATTTACTGTGTATAAGTCACAACAACACACCAAGGATCATCCACGATCCAATGACGCAACCGAGGAGGGTACGGACTAGACTACCATCAGCCAATGAGGTGTGAACCCCGTCAGGGGCGTCGGTAGAAGCCGCTAGAGTCACTCGGAATTGCTTAGGCACCCTCTTGACAATGGTGAAAAAGTGGACTCAATGACCAAGGTGTTCGTTCAAAACTCTTTGCACGGAGTTCAAAGCAAGAAGGGGGGGTAATGTCACAGATTTTCAATGTTTCTACAAGACTTGCCTTACCAGGCAACGGTATTATTGGGAATATTTAAGCGCTTGTCAAGCGCTTATCCAGCGCTTATCCGGCGTCTATTTAGGCGCTTATCCAGTGCTTATCTGGCGCTTATCAGGCGCCTATTCCGGCGCTTATTCTCAGTGCCTATCAATTGATGCGCTGATGCGCCTCCTGTCTCTGATGCGCTGATGCGCTCCTTTCCTTATCTGTGTATCACATGATAGAACTCTCTGGAACCTTGTGGAACTTGCTGGAACTATGATGTCATAGTATAGAACATTCCATTAGATGATGTCATAGTTCATAGAACCTTCTGGAAAAGTCTAGCCTTGTCTTAGAACAAGCTAGAACAAGTCTAGCCTTGGAGCTGGGTCATGGGGTCAGGTCATGGGAACAATTGCTATTGGTTGATTATTGAAGTGGCACCACTAGGGCATAGGGCATGCTTAGTAAGGTAGATTACTTCGCTTACTCATGTAGGTATTAGGGGTCTTAGGGTAGTACCTGGGGTCCTCCCCTTCATGTATATATAGAGGCACCCCTGAGGGCATATCCCCTCAGTCTTATCCACTCTGTTGATAAAGGACTACCTTGTACTCTCCAGTACTTCGCTCACCACACCTCTTACACTCTATCTCACTATCTCCCCTTCAAGTTTAACAACTATCTGGTGAGTGTAACCTTAACTGTTACAGCTACTTCGACTGGATTATATAGTCCAGAAGTTTTGCCTACCACGTCTTCAAAAAGCCTGATTTGTGATAATTGCATACACTTCTTCGATTCGAGCGCGGTCACAGACGACCACTTCTACGAAGGCATATTCTATGAGTGTGACGAACAACCGTGTCCAAATTGGTACACTCAGGCAGACCCAACAGAAGTGGTCAACAGCAAATACTTTGAGCACCACCAGACTCCGACCGAAGAAAATCGTCGTCTTATCACTAAGGAAGACATGGACCAGAATCAGCAGAACAATGCTCCTGACCCTGCCCCAGCTGTCGCCGCCAACTTGAGCGCCCAGGACATTCTCAACATGTTCGGCATCCTTACACAGAGAATGGTGGACCTCACCAATCAAGTTGCTGCTCTGGCAGCCGTACAACCCATCGCAACTGCCGCCGCCACTCATGGCTCCAGGGAACGGAGTATCGTAGAAAAGCCGGTGTCATTCAAGGGAAAGACATCCTCGGAGGCAAGGCTGTTCTGTCACGCATTCATAGTCTGGGCCCAGAACCAGGGCAAAGTGTTCTTCCAACAAGACGCCCAAGGCCAGGTCCGATTGGACAACAACGGCGCGAGGATCTTTGATCCTCATAAACTCATTACAAGCGCCCTGTCCTTCATGCAGGAAGACGCTGCTGATTGGGCTCGTCCTCACATCGAGGAGCTAGCTAGCAGCAAACCAGCGTTTGGAAATAGCTGGGACACGTTTATCGAGGCCTTCAAGGCCAAATTTGAGCCTATTGACGCAGTCATGGAGGCCAAGACCAAGGTTGCCGGCATGAAGCAGGGCAACAAGACCTTCGCTGCCCACATCTCGGAGTTCGAGACTTGGGCCCCTCGCACTGGCTGGAGCCAGCAGGACCTTTTCGACCGTCTCAAGTCGAGCTTGAGTACGGAGTACCTTCAGCGCGTCTCTTACTTCCAGACCTGCGCTACAACTTACGATGCACTGAAGGATCAGTGTGAAGCAGTTGATGCTCAGCTCGCCGATCTGCGAAATAGCACGGGCAAAGTCATGGTTGACAGCTCGTTGGGACACGGCAAGTCCCACCAGCAGGCCTTCCGCGATCCCAATGCTATGGAGATCGACGCCTCCCGTTTCTCTGCCTCCTTCGATGCGCTCTTCGCAGGGCTAGGCAAGCAAGAGATCTTCCAGAAATGGAAGAAGGAGATGAGCAAGTGCTGCTCGGTTTGTGGTTCTGAAAGCCACAAGAAGAGGGATTCCAAGCACCCAGATGACCCGGTGTGTAACCACTGTGGTGGTACCGGTCATTGGGGGGCTGTTTGCCTGAAAAGGCTCCAAGGCGTCCCTAAGGGACAAAAGGTTGCTGCTACCTCGTCGTCATCAACCATTGCTGCAGCGAAGCAAGATGCGTCTGATGACAAGGATGCTAAAATTGCTGCTCTCAAAGACATGCTAGAGCTGCAAAAGAAGCAGATGGACGAAATGGCCGCTAAGATCAACGCGGTTTTTTGAAAAGGACTCGTGACATAGCCGCAGCTGCGAGTCCCCCTGATACCCCGTCCTTGTTCTCCTCGTCTTCTGCCTCGTCATCTTCGTGTACAAAGTCTATCCCCTGCCCTTCGTCTACTATCTCCTCGTGTACTATATCATTGCTAGATCGGTTTTCATCTCATTTCCGTGTACATGTACTAGTTAAAGGTCTGAATAGAAGCATTCGCGTTCCTGCTATGATTGATTCAGGAGCTACGGCTTTATTCATCAGTCACCAGTTCGTCAAGAAGCATAAAATTATTCAGCACCCGCTCGAAAGGGTTATCTCATTGCATAACATTGACGGAACCAAGAATAAAGCTGGCGGATTAACGCACTTCGTTCGCCTTACACTCACAGTCGGAGATCACACGGAAAAGGCAGAGTTTCTCGTCACGGACTTAGGTCCAGAAGACGTCATTCTTGGGCTACCATGGCTCAAGCGCGTAAACCCTACCGTTAACTGGGAAAAAGGAGAAATGACAATTCCGAGCGGCTCGGAAGAATCTCCTGATAAACCTTTCCAGAAGGTTGACAGTAATCGCAAAGAACGTAGACAGTGGGTCAAAGCCGGTATTATCCAAGACACCACTGACGAAGTCTGGTGTATGGCCGGCTTCACCTACTCTACTAAGCTTGCTGCCGAAGCAAACGAAGCTAAAGCTCAGCGCTCCATCGAAGACATCGTTCCATCAGAGTACCACAGACACGCTAAAGTCTTCTCTGAGGAAGAGTCTAATCGGCTACCCCAGCATCAGCCCTGGGACCATTTGATTGATCTCAAACCAGACGCTCCTGAGACCATCAAATCAAAAGTTTATCCTATGCCCCTGAACAAACAAGCCGAGCTTGACAAGTTCATTCAGGAAAACCTATCAAAAGGTTACATCACGCCTTCTAAGTCTCCAATGGCTACTCCAGTCTTCTTCATCAAAAAGAAGGATAACAAACTCCGACTTATTCAGGACTATCAAAAACTCAACAACATCACTGTGAAAAACCGCTACCCTCTACCGCTTGCCACCGACATCATCAACAAGCTCAAGGGTGCAAAGATCTTCACCAAGTTTGATGTTCGTTGGGGATATCACAATGTCCGCATCAAAGAAGGAGATGAGTACAAAGCGGCTTTTGTTACCAACTGAGGACTCTTCGAACCTAAGGTCATGTTCTTCGGTCTCACGAACTCACCCGCTACCTTCCAAGATCTGATGGACAACATCTTCGCCAACCTCGTGGCCAAGGGCAAGGTGGCTGTCTATCTAGATGACATCTTAATCTGGAGTAACAACCTGACAGAGCACCGCAAGGTTGTTCACGAAGTCCTCGAGCGACTTCAGCAACACGATCTGTATCTTTGTCCGGAAAAGTGCGAGTTTGAGAAATCTGAGATCGAGTACCTCGGGTTGATCATTCGCGCTGGCGAAGTAGCTATGGACCCTGTCAAAGTCCAAGCAGTTTCTACGTGGCCCACATCCAAGAACCTCAAAGAAGTCAGAGGATTCATCGGGTTTGCCAACTTCTACCGCCGCTTCATTCAAGACTTCTCAAAGCACGCATGGCCTCTACACGACCTGACTAAGAAGGACGTACCGTTCGTCTGGGGTCCAGCACAAGAGACTGCCTTCACGCTGCTAAAGAAGGCCTTTACCACTAAGCCTATCTTGGCAGTCTGGGACCCTGAACTCCCTACACGTCTAGAAGTCGATGCCTCGGGCTATGCGACCGGTGGAATCATCTCCCAGAAATCGAAGGAAGATGGATTCTACCACCCTATCGCCTACCGGTCCGCCTCTATGACTGAAGCAGAGCGTAACTACGAAATCTTTGATCGGGAGATGTTAGCCATCACCGAGGCTCTCAAAGATTGGCGCCACTACCTTGAGGGGCTCAAGGAACCGTTTGAGATCTGGACAGATCACGCAAACCTGCAGTACTGGAAGACTGCGCAACACCTCACTCGACGTCAAGCACGTTGGTCATTACTTTTGGCTGACTTCGACTTCGTGTTGGTACACAAGCCCGGTAGTACCATGATACACGCTGATCCTCTCTCTCGTCTTCACTCTCACGCTGTCACGGACGAAGAAGACAACAAGGATCAGGTGGTACTGAAACCGGAACACTTCCGCATCCTCGCCACCAGTGCACTTGCCACTGCTTCTCCGCTCGAATCAAAGATCCGAGAATGCACAGAACAAGAAGCAGAAGTCGCACAAGCTCTCGCTACCCTTCGAAAGAAGGGTCCTCGCAAACTTGTCGGCGGCTTACTCGAATGGGAAGAGAGTGACGGGCTCATCTATTACAAGGGAAAACTCTACATCCCTAACAACAAAGAGCTCCGTCACGAAATCGTCAAATCTTGCCATGACACACCTGCGGCTGGTCATCCGGGCAAACACGGCACCATAGAGCTAGTCTCACGACACTATTGGTGGCCAAAGATGAATGCCTTCGTTGAGACTTACGTACTAGGTTGTGATCGCTGTCAACGCTATAAGTCAGCTCCGCACCCTAAAGCAGTACTACAGCCTCAGGAAACTCCGGCTGGACCTTGGGAACACGTCGGAGTAGATCTCATCACTCAGCTACCACCTTCTAAGGGATTTGATTCGATCGCGGTCTACGTCGACCATTACTCCGATCAAACGCACATCATCCCTACTACCACTAAGGTTAACGCTGAGGGGATTGCCGATCTACACTACAAAGAAGTATTCCGACTTCACGGCATTCCCAAGAAGGTGTTCTCTGACCGAGGACCCCAGTTTGCAGCGTGCTTCATGCGTGCGCTCTATCACCGCTTAGGCATAGAGACTGGTTTTACGACCGCCTATCATTCGCAAGGAAATGGCAAAGTCGAACACAAAAACCAGGATATCGAACAGTACCTGCGTCTATTCTGTCAGCAACGACAAGACGATTGGGTCGATCATCTGCCGGCGGCTGAGTTTGCACTCAACTCGCGAGTACATGCGGGTAATTCACAAAAACCGTTTGAAGTCATCTACGGATACTGCCCCGACTTCACCATACCAGTTGGCAAGCGAAGCAATATCCCATCACTCGATGAGCGCCTTGACAACATGGCTCAAGTACGCAAGGAGACCAAAGCAGCTCTTTGTCTAAGCAAAGAAAAGATGAAGCAACTCTACGAGTCTGAGAAGCGCTCTCCACACGTCTTCCAAGTGGGGGACATGGTCTGGCTGAACGCTAAGAACGTCCAGATCCACCAGGCTACCCCTAAACTCGGTCCTCGACAATTCGGCCCATACAAGGTCATCGAACGCAGTGGCGATCTCGATTACAAACTTGATCTCCCCAGCTATCTCCGAATCCATCCCGTCTTCCATATCAACCGTCTAAGTCCCTGGCACGACAACGGCAAAGACGTACCTCCACCTCCTGATCCTATCGTCTAGAAGGAGAAGAACAGTACGTCGTTGAAAAGGTGCTAGACAGCAGGCTACACGGACGTTGGAAGAAATTGCAATTCCTAGTCAAATGGGAAGGGTATTCAGACGGACACAACAGCTGGGAACCAGTCGAAAACCTCGAGAACAGTCAAGAAGCGATTGTCGACTTCTACAAAGCAAACCCCGGAGCGCCCCGGGTCATCAAAGCTTCACTCTTTGCAGATCTCCGCTCGCACTTTTGGGAATTCAATACCCAGACCGACCCCGCTTTCCTTCGCACGATCTATCCATCTACATATGATCTTAGCTGGGATGAAGGCAAACATATCGGTCTGGATATCTCAAGAACATCACACTGACGGGTAACGTCGAGTCAACAACACCAGAAGGGGAGAAACTTCCTAGCATCCTTCTGACTAGACAATCGGGGCAATTCTGCTGAATCCCTGTAGACGGGTAGAAGACCTCTATCACCACAGCACAGTGATGCTTCGCGAGGACGCTCGATTTTAGGAGGGGGGTAATGTCATGGATGGCCTGACTAGCCCTTAATTTTCGCAATTTACCTCTTGTTTTTATCTATAAAACTCCAGGCTGCAGCTCAGCTGCAACCTTCTCTGCACAAGCTCCCTTTTCACGTCTATTAAGCGCCCGTATCACGTGGCTTAGACGCTCCACACGGTCACATTACTTGCTACTACGTCACACTGGCATGTGACTTAGCTTAAGTAAGACCACATGGCTACAAGCACATGGCTCAGCCCATAGCTAGGGTTTGACGTCATAGATACTGTCCACATGGGCTCCTTATTGTTCTTTCCCTATTGTTCTCTTTATGGAAGGATGTTCTCACAGGTGTGGGAATGGAATACAATAGTTGGTCTCCTTTTAGATAGATTCTCTCACGAGTAGAGTTCTTGGCAAGGTCTAGACAATAGCTATTGTTCTCTTTTAGGTAGTTCTTTTGTTCTTTGTTCACACGGCTTCTTGCAAAGCCTGCCCTCAACATGGTCTGTGCGCAGGTCCCTGAAGTCTATATAAGCAGCTACATGTACGCTCCTAGCCCCCATCTCGACCTCTTGGTCTTTACTGGGCTAGGTAAGCAAACCCCTCCTGTACTACATAGCTAGTAGTACCCAATACTAACTTGGTCTTTACTGGGCTAGCAACTTGAATAAAGTTTGATAGCTGGTGAAAGCATTGTGCTTCAAGCCTGCCACCACCTCTTCGTCGTCTTCCACATCGTGTCCCTTTTAGTTGCGTCGAGCTTCGTCTCCGTGACAGCCTGGAAATCTGATCCTAACAGGAAATCTAGAACTCCTATATTTTGGGGGACATGATTGCTTTTGTTCCATTGGCAGTGGGCAATGCAACTGACTGTTTCACAGTTTTTCAGAAACATTAGGGGAGTTCAGAGTAGGATGATTATCAGTGGTTCAAAGTCTGATTAAGTGGTGATTTATCTCTGAACACCCCATCAGCACAGTGCTGATTCTGGCTGATTTCCTAACACAACAATAAGTGTGTAAAGTAAAGGTTACTACTCACCAGGTAAGTTGATAAACTTGGGGAGATTGAGTGAGATAGAGAGTAAGTGTTAAGACCGACAAGGGACAAGTTGTCAAGTCAGAACCCCTTGGTGTAGCTATACACAAGGATGGTCTAGGCCGCGCGGTCGCTGTCAAGCACAGTGGCAGACAGATGATGGTTCAATAGAAGGAATATTGATACAAAGTGGATAGACTGAGGTTCTAGCCCCATGTCTAGCAGCTATTTATACATGTTGACTTAACTACTTTTGGACCAGTCCGAAGTAGTGGTAGCAAAGTGGAGGAGTAGAAAGGAAGAACAATACACAGAGAACATCCACTGCTTTGGAAAGCCAATGAGAGAAAAGACCGTCAAGGTGCGGAAACAGGAGACAATAGAAAGGTGAAACATGAGGCAAAGATCAATAGAGAAGGGGTTGAACCCGAAACAGGGGATAGACGGGGTTGGACCCCAAACAGGTGATAGGTGGGGTTGGACCCAACGGAGTGGTAACGGAGGTATGGAGAGGCTGAGGGTTGAACCAAGGCAATAGTAACCAATCGAAGTTAGGTCCGAGGTTTGAATGGACACAAGGAGACAACTAATGACATAATAGTCCGTGTTGAACGGAGGCGATGTGGATCAGGGAATGATGGAGGAAGGACGAGTTGGATTGTCAAGGCAATTGTAAAGAAGATAACTAGTTATCAAGATAATTGAAGAAGTAAAGAAGAATAATAGGGTGTGAAGACCGTTTGTGACATTACCTCCCCTTTAAGACTTGTTCTTTGCGAGTGTTGCATTGTCGTCACTGAGTGGAGTCAAATGTGAAGGAGGAGACTCCGATGTGGTATCATTGTCTTCAACGAGCGCAGGCACTGTCCTTAGTCTGGTCAATGGAGCGTTGGCAGGAGTAGGAGCTGGTGGTCTTGGAGGTGGTGTGGGAGTAGGGGGAGTCATGCGACGTTGTTGACAAGGGCATTTGACCTGCGGCTCATTCTCTGTTCTGGACCAAGCCAGAGGAGGACGTGGGACTCGGTAGTAATGAGTGTTGGCCCGGGCATTGATAGATGCTGCTTTGCGCCGTATGACTGTAGTGCGAAGAGGAAGATCCCAATCCCTTCGAAGTTGCTCCAACCGTGCCAACCATTCCCACAAGATGAGATCAAAATGAACCGCAGTGCCTGTTGGTCCTGTGAGGCGACAAGCTGTTGAACCATTTGTTTGGTGGCAGCTAACTCGAGAGGAAGACGTGCAGTGGGGATAGTCCTAGCACGGAGAAATTCTTGATCTCGTACTGCCCGTAGCCATGGCCCTTCACAGTCCAGTTCATCTGCTTGATTGCCAAAGACAGGGGGAAGTTGTGAACTGAAGACCATGAGAAACGTCTGGGTGCTACCCTGAATGGTAGCATTGGCTCAGTCAGGTTGATCTCCAGGCATGGTGGTGTATTCGATGATTGGCTAGGGTGTAAACGTGCAAGTGTGGTTGATGGGGTCAGGAATGTTGAACCATTGGTCGATGAAGCTGTAACAGTTAAGGTTACTACTCACCAGATAAGTGTTAGACTTGAGGGGGAGATAATGAGATAGAGAGTAAGAGGTGTGGTGAGCGAAGTACTGGAGAGTACAGAGTAGTCCTTTATCAACAGAGTGGATAAGACTTAGGGGATATGCCCTCAGGAGTGCCTCTATATATACATGAAGGGGAGGACCCCAGGTACTACCCTAAGACCCCTAATATCTACATGAGTAAGCGAAGTAATCTACCTTACTAAGCATGCCCTATGCCCTAGTGGTGCCACTTCAATAATCAACCAATAGCAATTGTCCCCATGACCTGACCCCATGACCCAGTCCCAAGGCTAGACTTGTTCTAGCTTGTTCTAAGACAAGGCTAGACTTTTCCAGAAGGTTCTATGAACTATGACATCATCTAATGGAATGTTCTATACTATGACATCATAGTTCCAGCAAGTTCCACAAGGTTCCAGAGAGTTCTATCATGTGATACACAGATAAGGAAAGGAGCGCATCAGCGCATCAGAGACAGGAGGCGCATCAGCGCATCAATTGATAGGCACTAAGAATAAGCGCCGGAATAAGCGCCTGACAAGCACTTAAATATTCCCAATAATACCATTGCCTGGTAAGGCAAGTCTTGTAGAAACATTGAAAATCTGTGACAGAAGCCATTGTGGTCGGAGTGCTTCCAAACGAGCCGCAAATGTGCCATTTGGCAGAAGGCCCTGCGGCATCTGGGACTCCAATACGTACGGTTGCATGTGAAATCCGCCGTGTTGATCTGGATGGTGTAGACCTCATCGTCTTCATACGCCTCCATGACGTGCCGGAATAACTCCATGATGACTGCCATAGACGAGAATAAGAGGTTAGGAAAGCGTGCAGCACTACTAGGTGCAACATCAGCAATAGGAGAGTTGTTGAAAGTGGAAAGACGAGCATAATTGTAAAGGAAGTGAATGAAGGCACTGCCGTGGCCGAAGGAGAAGTTGGGGTATGAAAGGAAAGGAGTTTGGAAAGACATAGAGAATGATAGATCAATCAGATGGTGTAGGAAGGGTATATTTTTTCGGCCAACGATTGACAGTTCGTTGGAAGTGGTACCCAATTAGGGCGTCCTGTTGGTGGGGTCAAGGGAGGCCCAGAACAAGCTTATATGATGTTGCTCGTGATCCCGATTGATCTGGTCCAACTGATCACGGTTTTCCACAAACAACATTATGGTGTCACAAGAAAACTCGGTTGTGACTTGGGTGTATTGGAGGGCCAGGACGGGGAGAGAAAAAACAATGGCAAAGGCGAAATAGATTGGCAGCTGGGCCGGAATGCCCTGCCAGCCAAGAAGAATGCAGAAACGAGGAAGGAGAACATGGCGAGGAAAAAGGCGAGGTAAAAGAACATGTTTAGTCCCAACTTGGAATGTGGGAGCCGGCGTTGGAACAATCTTTATGTAGTGAGAACTATGTTCGAGTGTTCTCTGTTGGTCAGGGAGAACAACGGTGACATGGTATTAGATGATGAGGATGGAGAATACAAGAGCGGCAGATGCAGCAATAGCAAGGGCAGTAATGTCAGTGGCTGTGCTCATGCTTGATTTCTTTGCTTTGTTTTCCGCGAAACTCGGCCCTTATGTACTGCGCTGGGGTATTTCTGATGAAACTCCGCTATAGCTTCTATGGCGTTCTCCATATCTTGAGGTCGAGTCCATGAGTTCTCCAAGTCTCCATACCCAGTCCACTTTACCAAGTATCTGAGTTTCCCTTGCCTGTTATGTTGACTATGGAGTATTGCTTCAACTTGTATTCTTCTTCATCATTGATGATTTCTGGGGGTGGTTCGGTGTATGCTGTCCGTACTCCGGGTTTCTATGAACGGGGTGAGAAGTCCGGCATGGAAACAGGGTGGATCTTCCAGTCTGATGGTAGTCGGAGTTTGTAGGTGATTGGTCCCAGTACTTCGGTTATTTCAAATGGTCCATGGCGTTTGGGTGCAAGTTTAGCCGAGGGCCTTGTGGTAGTGATGTTCTTTCCTTCCAGCCAGACTTTCTGACCTACTGTGTATGGCTGAACCCCTTTTGTTGCGTGACATGCGTACTGCTTCTGCTGCCATGCGGCTGCTGGCATGTAGCTCATCCCGGATCTGGACCATTTGATGGATGCGCTCGGTGATAGAGGGAATGTGGAATGTGGATTGATGACATCCACTACTCTGGGTTCGTACCCTAGTAGTGCTTTGAATGGGAATGTCGGATTGCCGAGTGATATCGGATGTTATGTGCAAACTCGGCAGTAGTAAGAAGTCTAGCCCAATCAGTTTGGCGGTAATTGCAGAAGGCTTGGAGATACTGTTCTAATTCCTGATTGACACGTTCTGTTTTGCCATCTGTCTTGGGGTGATATGCTGTGCTGATTTCTGTTGGATGCCAACTTAGAGCAGAGTTCTTTCTGGAATTTGGCAGCAAACTGGGGTCCTCGTCAGATATGACTTTCTCCGGTAGGCCAAAGCGTCGCCACACGTTGTGCATGTATAGTTCAGCCGTTACTTCAGCGAGGTGTTGGTGGTGCACGGAACCAGTACCGTTGACTTGGTGCATCCTTGGTCCACAACCACCATGATTGCTTGTATTGTCACTTGCTGGTAATTCTCCTATGAAATCAACGGAAATACTTAAACGGTAGAAAGCTCTTTTCAGAACTAATTGGGTGAATCGGTATGTTCTTGGGCTGGTTCTGAATCTTAACGCTTTGACACGAGGCACACCCTGTGACGTAGTTCTTGATGAATACAGTCATGCCTGGCCACCAGAAGGTTGTTGAATGAGTTCTATTGTCTTGAATCGTCCAGGGTGTCTGTGACCACGGTGTCATGGAACGACTTTACTAAGTCTCGTCGAAGTTGTTGGTCTTTTGGTACATAGATCTTGTCCTTGTAGTAACTAGACCATCTCTGCCTTCCAGTCCTTTAGGTCATTTTTACTGCTTTGTTGCCTTTGAGGCTAGTAGCGTTTGTAGTGCATTGCTGACTTGGTCGTCTAGTTCGGCAACCTGTCTGATGTGGTCAAGGAGTGGAGTATTGGTGGTTGTTGCGTGTTGATCCTGATCTATTACTTGTAGATGAAAAGATGCTCTGGTAGCAGGATCTGCTCGGAATTATCACCCCCCCCCCCCCCCTAGTCATGATCACCATGTCTAGAAAGGGCATCGGGACTGTCATTGTAGTCCAGGCCGGTGGAATAATCGGAATCGGAATCTTGAGAGATACAATGCCCAACGTGCTTGTCTTCGGTTCAATTTGTGTGCTTCTTTGAAATATGCGAGGTTCTGATGGTCGGTGTAGATGTCGAAATCTAAGTTGCCCCTTCCAAATAGTGGCGCCACTCTTCCAATGCACGCATGATGGCAAACTTCCTTATCGTAGATGTTGTAATTCCGTTCGTTACCGTCATCGACTGAGAGAGATACGCGCAGGGGTGCCAATGTCCTGTTTCATCTGTGGGATAGCACCGCTCCTGTTGCATAACTAGATGCGTCGGTTTCCACTCGGAATGGTTTGCCTGCATCTGGCATCTTGAGTAGTGGTGCACTGCAGAAGACTCTCTTCAATTCGTCAAAGGCAGTTTGACAGGCCCGTCCAGTCCCATACAGTTGTTTTCTTGGTCAGGTGGTACAATGGTTGCGCGATGTCGGAAAAGTTGGGGATAAACCGCGATAGAAGTTGGCAAATCCAAGGAATGATTGGACTTCTTTGACTTTACGGGTATTGGCCAATCGGCCACCGCGAGACCTTACCCGGGTCCATTCTAGGTTGTTGTAAGACACAATGAGCCCGAGGTATTCAATGCGTGATTGTTGGAACATGATTTCTCCGGTTTCAGGAAAAGTTGTTGTCTTTCAGCCGTTGTAACACCTGTTTGATGAGGATGTCGTGCGTTGCCCGGTCTTCGGTAAAGATGAGGATGTCGTCCATATAAACTACTACTGCCCTGTGTCAATAAGATCTGCAAAGATCCGTTCATCATGGATTGGAACATTGCTGGTGAGTTGGTAAGTCCAAAGAACATGACTGTTGGCTCGAACAGGCCGAGGTTGGTCTTGAATGCGCCTTCCACTCGTCGCCCTCTTTGATGCGTACATTGTTGTATCCCCATTGTGCGTCCAGTTTGGTGAAGATCTTTGCTCCTTTGAGTTTGTCAATAAGTTCCGGAATCAACGGTAGTGGGTATGTGTTCTTCTTTGTCATGGTGTTCAGGATTGGTAGTCTTGTATTGGTCGCAATGAGCCATCCTTCTTTTGACAAAGAAAATGGAGAAGCCATTGGGGATTTCAGGGTGTATGTATCCTTTCCGCAGGTGTTCCGTATGAAGTTGTTGAGTTCGACCTGTTCCGGTTGTGACAGCGGGTAAACTTTACAGTTCTTCATTTCTGCTCCCGGACAAGGTCTATTGCGTGATCCCATTTCTTTTGTTCTGGTAGTCGTTCTGATGCGTGCTTCTCAAACACAAATCGGAATCCCAAGAATTCAGCTGGTACAATGTCTTCAATAGTTTGTTTGGTTTTCTCCTTGTGCTGCGCTTCGGCCACTTGTTGAGACACATTGTGTTTGACCCGATGTAGATGAGATCTTCCCCCCGCTATTGCTTCATCAATGGTCTCTTCATGCCATAGGTAGTCCTTGGCCCAATAGAGCGACTCTTCCTGTTCGCTACCCATTCTGGAGTGACCGAGATCTTTGAAGGTGTAATATAGTCTGCAGTGGGTGTCGTATTTGCATGCACTTCCTTATGCATCGTGGGAGGACTATGGGCCCCACAATTTCTTTTGGGGGTTGGGCTATTGGTTCTATGATGTGGACGGTGTCTGAAGGAAGCTTCTCTCCGACGTAGTTCGGAACTCCCGACTTCTTCTACCATGAATGAACATTTCTTTGTCAATAAGGTTGATGTGGGTTTGTCGGCTGTTGTGAACTGTTTCTCGGCGGCTGCATTTGCTTGATTGCTTGAATGATCTTTATTGTGAGGGGATCTTCACAATGAACCTTGTTGCCATCTTTGAATTGTATGCATTTGGTCTTCCAGTCTATAGAGGGATTGTGCTTCTTCAACCAAGTCATTCCTAGGATGATGTCGTCTCGACGAGGTTTTACGTAAAATAGTTCATAGTGGATCTTTGTCCCACACTAATGGCAAATATATGCCATGAGTATATGTCCTGCCACATTGATGGTACCATCAATGTTCTGAACTCCAAACGGCTTGGGTAACGGGTTTGCCTCCCACTTGTTACGATTGAGGAATTTTTCATGGATAAAGCAATGCGTTGCA
The DNA here is from genome assembly GCA_022592445.1 of Cytidiella melzeri. Taxonomy (NCBI): domain Eukaryota; kingdom Fungi; phylum Basidiomycota; class Agaricomycetes; order Polyporales; family Irpicaceae; genus Cytidiella; species Cytidiella melzeri. The sequence continues at coordinate 11,974 of JABYQR010000045.1, read as the reverse complement.
CCACTATCAACCAAGACTTGAACTTTGACAATTTCGCGATTGTGTGTGATTTTGCCAGCAAATGATATTGAGAGGTCACTAGCTGTTACACGGTTCGCCTTGATCCTGACACATGTCGAGGGTGTAGGATAAACTAAAAACCCTCTCTTTCTTTAGTTCGTCTAAAAACAGGCCTCTCTCCTCAACTGGTAGCCCCGCTACAGCCCTATAGACCATTTCCAAACTCGGCCAAGTTTTGGTATTCCGTCCTGCCATTCTTGGACCCGGAAGAGGTGCGGCCCTACCCACTCTAAGTTGAGCCACCTCTCCACTTCCTCCTAGTCACCCCCAGATCCTCCCGTTTGTGCGCTGCCCAACTTATTCAGTACGAGTGTTGGCCCAATCTATCATATCCGGCCCTGCAAAGGCCTGGTTCTCCATTCCCTCATGCATTCTGCCTCCTGATTGGTCATAAAGACCCCGTTCCTGTGCTCGGCCAGACCCCAGAACTTGCAGGGCCCCCCCACCATTGTGTCGACGATTTAACTCTTTGAAAGCTCCAAATGTCTCACCTGAATCGCCCGCCACGCTGCTACGCGTGCGACGTATAACTCCTGCGGCGTCCTCCTGACCAACCTCCTCCCCTCTCGCTTCCAGAGTGCTGGCGCCTGATCTTTCTCCTTCAGCCATCGTTGCAGTTCAGAGTGCAGGCGGCGGGTTTTGCACTCGAGGTCGTGTGCGTGGGTTTGGCCTATAGTCGGGATGGAAGGAGAGATTGTTAGCTTTGTGACCAGGCTGATGGCACCTGAAGCACAGGTTGTCTCTGAAGTGACACTCACAATCTGCTGCATTCATAACTCTTGCAGTGGCTTGGTTGTTGTTGGAGTAGGGGGTTCGGGTAGACTGACTTTCCCCCTCACTCCTGCCACGGCCCTTATGAGCAGCCAGATCGAGTGTCAGGAGTTGTCGGTTCGTTTCTAGCCGGAGTGCTTCTATCATCATTTCTCCGAGGTTCTCTGGTTGATGGTGTAGGTTATAGAGGGCGTTAAGGAGGCTCCACTTGAGTCCGCGCTTGTACCAAGCCATTACCGCTGTTTTGTCTCGGTTCTCGCCGTATTGGCCCAGTAATACGGAAAAGTTGTTGTTGTATTCTTGGACTGTTCTCAAACCCTGATTTGCTCTTTCAAGCTTGGCCAATGCTCGTTCTCTAAGTCCTTTGTCCTGGAAGAACATCAACACTTCATCACAAAATTCTCTCCAGTGTGGGAAATCTGCCATCAGGTATTGTTTCTTCTTCAGCATAGCCCATGGTCCAGCTGTTCCTCCGTTCATATAGCTGAGTACGCAAACAATCTTGTGTATGGCTAGAGCAAATCGCTTGGGCTGCATCCTGATGTACATCAACATGTTGGTCCACCATTTGTCAAACTTCTCGGCCCTGCCATCAAAGTCTTGGGGATTGCGGAGTTTGAGCTTCTCCCACTTGCTTTCAGATGGTGCTCGGTCATTGCTTGGGGCGTCGGAGTATCTGTCAAAGGGGTACTCGGGGTCGAAAGGGTCTGATTGTCTCCTTTTCTCATGACCTTCCCTATCATAGGGTCGAAAGAGGGGTTGATGTGGGTCTGGGGCTGAAGAGTTGTTGTCATCAGGGGTAGTGAATGGTGTAAATGGCCTTTGTTCTCTTTCAGTCCTTGGTGCTTGGGTACCTGCTGTTTGCCCAGTACCTTCGGGTTGTATTGCTTCCTCAGGGGTACTCATTGGTGGCTTTGGTGCTACTGTAAGTTCTTCTAACAATAGTGGTGGTTTGTCACTAGCAGATGGTGCTTCTGCTTGTTTCTTGTTGCGTCTTCTGGCTTCTTGCAAATGTCGCTCAACTTGGGCAATGTCCACAACTTCAAAGTCTGAGTGTGGCGGCTTTACTCTTTGGTTTGCTACTTCACGATTGGGACAAATGTCAGCTGTGCAATGTTCCCACTCGTTGTCTTGGTCAAGATAGACGTCTCGTTTCTACTTGTAGAAAAGGTGTGGCTTTCCGTAGCAGGGGAGGGATGTTTCAGCTCCTACTGTCATATGCTTCTGAAGTCTGGTGTATCTAGTTGCTGCTTCCCATCCATGGTGAGGCTAGCGAGAATGACAAGGGATTGCAGCAAGACCGCAGTTGTTGCCAATCAGGTTGATCTTCTTGGTGCGTGGGGTAGACCCAGAAGTGACATGGATAGTCCAACAGAGACCGGATTTTCACAACATTGTCACAAGTTTACAGCCTTAGGCGCCTGTCTAGAGTGCTTATTTTCCGGCTAGGAGTGTTACCAAACCTAACCCTAACCCGGGTCACGTGACATCCTGCCTTATTTATCAATAGTCCAGACCCAAACCCTAGACTCAATCTGGAGCAGTTCCAGATCAACCTAGGCTATTGTTCTATTGTTCCTCTTCCATTGATGGGGATTCCCCAGGGATTCCCCCAGGTCTCATTGTTCTATTGTCATTCAACTATTGTCTTCTATCTATTGTTAGGGATTCCCCAGGGATTCCCCCAGTTTCTATTGTTCTATTGTTCCTATTCTATTGTTCTATTGTTCTATTGTTCTAGCTCTATTGTTCTCTGTACCCTGGTCCTTGACAGTTACCCTGGTCCCTTATTGCTCTATTGTTACTCCAGCCCCACAGTTACTCCAGTCCCTAGTGTGGGAACTGGTGCACAGACCACCCAGACACAGTATATATAGTACCCCTTACACTCCCTGGTTCTGCATCTTGACCTCTTCGTCATTTGCACTGCCAGTATCCGGCCTCTGAGCCTGCTTGCCTGCTCATCATCGACTTTGACCTCGTTGTTGTCGTTGGAGATCCACTTCCACTTCCACTCCCCCTCTTCTCCACCCTTGTTTAGGGTTTAGCAGTATAGCAGCAGACGCTCCGCGACATTAGGTCAAGATACCACACAGCTACCGGCACGACTGCCCTTAGCTTGGATCAAGTCTTCCTGTCCCCCCAGTTTTAAAAAGTTTATTCCCCCCTACGTTTGAGAGTAAGCCATCGCCGTCCGTCTTGACGTGCTTGATCGCTAACTCGTTCACTTTCCGTGGTTGATTCTTAGTGCCAAAAGAATCCCACTCCCGTTTCACCGCTTGTCCAGATCCTTTGCACAAGGATCTGAACCAAGCACGTCGAGAAGTCCAGATCCATTGCGCCTTACCCCAGGCTGTGTTTGATCAACTCGACGCAGAGCACGCATGTGGCAAGAGTCACAAGTACACGGAGAAGGAGCTTAAGGCTATTGCTTCATAAATTGGTCGTTGCAAACCCAAGGGCTCTTCCCTCATACACAGATTCCCAACAGCAGAGGAGTTTGAGAAACTCCGCGCAGAGTCCAAAGAGTTTGCCGCCCGCACCGCACGCGAACGAGCCGAGGCATTAGCAAATCTCCCTAAGAAGCCTTTGTTAGCAGAACACTTCCCAGTCCGGCCCGCTACCAACCCTAGCGCAGCCCTCATAGCAGCAAGGCCTACTCTCATCGACTTCCGCAAGCACACTGTTGAAGACCTCCGAGGTATCTTCACTCCCAAGCTCACCGCCACACTCCAACATCTGTCAATCCTCCCCACCATCGACAAGTACCACCAGCTTCACAAAGATACAAAGCAACAGTTTAAGCAGGAGAAACAGAAGCTAGAGAAGCTTCTAGAGGAATTACCAACCCGGGCCTCTGTCATCACTCATTGTGAGTGGCAACTGCTGGATTAGGGATTAAAGGCAATTGGAGGAATCAGTTTCACGGGTCTAAGGAGGAACTACGAGCAGGTGTTCAAAGGGTTAGATAAAGTTTGGGCGGACGAGTACTTCATCTCGTTCTAAATGGAATACAGTGTGGCTTCCCAAAGTCCTGATAGTAGCATTTGGTCCAGAGATCATCTTCCCTGCAAAACCTATCCCCACGCCTTCCACAACCAGACTGTCAGAGACGAGAGCTACGACCCAGACGAAGGACATCAGATTTGTGAAGTACAACCGTGTCCCAACCGATACAACAGAGTAGAATATTTTGGTTGTTACGCAAATCAGTATCGACCCATCCATCACTGGCAGGAAGATCGCATTCTTGAATCTCTCCCACCACTACCTGAACCTGAAGAAGACTTCGATCAAACCTTCACACAGGAATAATACCAGATGGATTCCACCAATGTTTCCCAGCATGCTTCCAGGGCAGCAACTCCCGCCCCTGCACAAGAATCATCTCCACCTCCCACCGCAGAACAGCTTCTGCACGCACTACTCCTCGGTCAGCAACAGCTGACACAAGCCATCACAGCGCTGGTTCAGAACCAGCAACCGGTCAACAACAGGTCACGGGAAAGGGTTGTAGAGAAACCCGCTAGTTTCAAGGGCAATGCAAGTAGTGACGCGCGTCGCTTTCTAGCTGCCTTCTCAATGTACGCACAGTTTAATGAGAAACTGTCGCCGTACAATGCCCAAGGTGGTCAGACCCGGTTAGACCATCTCTGGATCTCGTCGGCCCTGTCGTTTATGACAGAAGATGCGGCAGTTTGGGCTACGCCCCATATGGATTTGATTGCCAGCCATCAAATGGCATTCAATGGTGACTGGGATGACTTCAGGACCGCGTTCAAAGCACAATTTGAACCGGTTGATGAAATGGTGGATGCTAAGGCCAAGCTCAGGGAGCTGTGGAAAGGCAAAAAGATGGTTCCAGAATACACGGCCCGATTCCGGGAAATCATGGACAGGACAGGATACTCAACACAGGATCACAGAGATCGGTATTATGAACATCTGAGCACCACCATCAAGGATGAACTGGTCCACACTGCACGGTCCCATGTCACCCTCATCGATCTAATCAATGTGGCCACTGACATTGACAATCGTCTTCGGGTTCGAGCTCAGGAAAAGGCTTGTGAACAAGGTCGGACAGTCCCCAACATGTTCAAATCCACCCCGGTCTCCACCTCGTCCCTAGCTCCTTTCGTCCAACCATCTTGCAATTCCAATGCTATGGAAATTGACGCAACCAAAGTCGGTCCCAATGGGAAAACACGTGCTGATTTCATGAAGGCAATGAATGGAAGGTGCTACGGATGTGGATCTAAGGAGCATCAAAAGAAAGACGGCAAACATGATTGCGAGTTGTGTGGACATTGTGGAGGCAACCATCAGACACAAGTGTGCCAAAGCCGATTCCTTGGGTACCCCCCTAGGCAACAGAAGGTGGCTGCCAGTACTCTCTTCGATCCATCCACTCCGGCCCCTCCCCCTCGCCTTGTTGACAAACACAGTGTCATGACAGGTGAATCCAAGTTGTTCAAGGCATGCCTTGAGTATGAGGAACCAATGGTGTCCTGCTTGCTTGAGGCCATAGATTGCCTTCCAAAGGCGGCATACTTTGCCTCTGGCAAAGTCTAGCCTTGTCTTAGAACAAGCTAGGACAAGTCTAGCCTTGGGACTGGGTCATGGGGTCAGGTCATGGGGACAATTGCTATCGGTTGATTATTGAAGTGGCACCACTGGGGCATAGGGCATGCTTAGTAAGGTAGATTGCTTTGCTTACTCATGTAGATATTAGGATTCCCTTCATGTATATATAGAGGCACTCCTGAGGGCATATCACCTCAGTCTTATCCACTCTGTTGATCAAGGACTACTTTGTACTCACCAGCACTCACTCCCACCAACAATCTACTCTCTATCTCACTGTCTCCACTTCAAGCCTAACAACTAGCTGGTGAGTGTAACCTTCACTGTTACAGTCCTGTGCAAAAATGGTACATGTATGCCATTGTTTTTCCAAAACAAATATTTCTAATAAACATCCATAATATATGTTACCATTATCTTCTAGACAGATGGTAGATGAATGCTGCATATATATTTATCTTGTTTTTTGGATGAAAACTGCTACATATCTCAATTATGTTCCATTTTACTGTGCTTTTTCACCCAAATTCCACAAAAGGCTAGGAGAAATTGAAATATGGGGCAGTTTTGTACATGAAAAAGGTATGTATATTTGAGGTATTTATCCTTCATCTATATATTACAAACTTATAGTATTACTATTACAATCGCTGCTAGTGGCAGTAATTTTCATCCTGTCATGGAGACGGAGCTCGACGCAGCAAGTAGGGACACAAAGTGGAAGACAACAACGAGGTGGTGGCAGGCGTGTAGCACAATGCTCTCACCAACTATAAACCTTATTCAGGTATCTAGCCCAGTAAAGACCAAGTTAGTATTTGTACTACCAGCTATATAGTACACAAGGGTGTGGCTTACCTAGCCCAGTAAAGACCAAGAGGCCGAGATGGGGGGGCTAGAAGCGTACATGCAGCTTTATATATAGACTTCAGGGACCTGCGCACAGACCATGTTAAGGGCAGGCTTTGCAAAGAGCCGTGTGAACAAGGAGCAAAAGAACTACCTAAAGGAAAACAATAGCTATTGTCTGGACTCTGCCAAGCACTCTACTTGTTGTTACGAACGGTCTCCACACCCTATTATTTTCCTTTACTTCTTCGATTACCTTGATAACCAGTTATCTGCTCTACAATTGCCTTGACGATCCAACTCGTCTTTCCTCCAGCATCCCCTGATCCACATCGCCTCCGTTCAACACGGACTATTATGTTATCAGTTACCTTCTGATGTCCATTCAAACCTCGGACCTAACTCTGATTGGTTACCATTGCCTTGGTTCAACCCTCGGTCTTTCCATGCCTCCGTTACCACTCCATCGGGTCCAACCCCGCCTATCCCCTGTTTCGGATCCAACTCCGTCTATCCCCTGTTTCGGGTGCAACCCCTTCTCCATTGATCTCTGCCTCATGTTTCCCCTTTCTATTGCTCCTTGTTTCCGCACCTTGACGGTCTTTTCTCTCATTGGCTTTCCAGAGTAGTGGTTGTTCTCTGTGCATTGTTCTTCCTTTCTGTTTCTCCAATTTGCTACCACTACCTCGGACTGGTCCAAAAGTAGTTAGGTCAACATGTATAAATAGCCGTCAGACATGGGGCTAGAACCTCAGTCTATCCACTTCGTATCAATATTCCTTCTATCGAACCATCATCTGTCTGCCACTGTGCTTGACAGCGACCGCGCGGCCTAGACCATCATCAGACCTTGAGTGTAGCTACACCAAGGGGTTCTGACCTGACAACTTGTCCCTTGACATAGTCGGTCTTAACATTTGGATAGACTCTTCTGGGTCTACCCCGCGCACCAAGAAGAACAACTCGATTGGCAACAACTGCGGTCTTGCTGCAATCCCTTGTCATCCTCGCTAGCCTTACCCTGGATGGGAAGCAGCAATTAGATACATCAGACATCAGAAGCATATGACAGTGGGAGCTGAAACATCCCTCCCCTGCTACGGAAAGCCGCACCTTTTCTACAAGAAGAAACGAGACGTCTATCTTGACCAAGACAACGAGTGGGAACATTGCACAGCTGACATTTGTCCCAATCGTGAACTAGCAAACCAAACAGTAACACCGCCACACCCAGACTTTGAAGTTGTGGACATTGCCCAAGTTGAACGACACTTGCGAGAAGCCAGAAGACGCGACAAGAGACGAGCAGAAGTACCATCTGCTAGTAACAAACCACCACTATTGTTAGAAGAACTCGCAGTAGCACCAAAGCCAACAATGAGTACCCCTCAAGAAGCAATACAACCCGAAGGTACCCAAGACCAGGGACTGAAAGAGAACAAAGGCCATTTACACCATTCACTACCCATGACGACGACAACTCTTCAGCCCCAGATCCACATCGACCCATCTTCCGACCCTATGATAGGGAAGGTCATGAGAAAAGGAAACAATCAGACCCTTTCGACCCCGAGTACCCCTTTGACAGATATTCCGACGCCCCAACCAATGACCGAGCACCACCTGAAAGCAGTGGGAAAAGCTCAAACTCCGTGATCCCCAAGACTTTGATGGCAGGGCCGAGAAGTTTGACAATGGTGGACCAACATGTTGATGTACATCAAGATGCAGCCCAAGCGATTTGCTCTAGCCATACACAAGATTGTTTGCGTACTCAGCTACATGAATGGAGGAACGGCTGGACCATGGGCTATGTTGAAGAAGAAACAATACCTGATGGAAGATTCCCACACTGGAGAGAATTTGCGATGAAGTGTTGATGTTCTTCCAGGACAAAGGACTAGAGAACGAGCATTGGCCAAGCTTGAAAGGCAAATCAAGGCTCGAGAACAGTCCAAGAATACAACAATGATTTTTCCGTATTGCTGGGACAATACGGCGAGAACCGAGACGAGACAGCGGTAATGGCTTGGTACAAGCGCGGACTCAAGTGGAGCCTCCTTAACGCCCTTCATAATCTACACCATCAACCGGAGAACCTCGGAGAAATGATGATAGAAGCGCTCCGGCTAGAAACAAACCGACAACTCCTGACGCTCGATCTGGCTGCTCATAATGGCCGTGGCAAGAGTGAGGGGGGAAGTCAGTCTACTCGAACCCCCTACTCCAACAACAACCAAGCCACTGCAAGAGTTATGAACGCAGCAGATCGTGAGCGTCACTTCAGAGAAAACTATGCTTCAGGTGCCATCAGCCTGGTCACAAAGCTAACAATCTCTCCTTCCATCCCGACTATAGGCCAAACCCACGCACGCAACCTCGAGCGCAAAACCCGCCGCCTGCACTCCGAGCTGCAACAATGGTTGAAGGAGAAAGATCAGGCGCCAGCACTTTGGAAGCGAGAGGGGAGGAGGTTGGTCAGGAGGACACCGCAGGAGTTATACGTCGCACGCGTGGCAGCGTGGCGGGCGATTCAGGCGAGACGGTTGGAGCTCTCAAAGAGTTACATCGTCTACACGATGGAGGGGGGACCCTGCAAGTTCTGGGGTCCGGCCGAGCACAGGAACGGGGTCTTTATGACCAATCAGGAGGCGGAATGCATGAGGGAATGGAGAACCATGGCCTTGCAGGCCCGGATATGATAGACTGGGCCAACGACTCGTACTGGATAAGTTGGGCAGCGCACAAACGGGAGGATCTGGGGGTGACTCAGGAGGAAGTGGAGAGGTGGCTCAACTTAGAGTGGGTAGGGCCGCACCTCTTCCGGGTCCAAGAATGGCAGGACGGAATACCGAAACTCGCCCGAATTTGGAAATGGTCTATAGGGCTGTAGCGGGACTACCGGTTGAAGAGAGAGGCCTGTTTTTAGACGAACTTGAAGAAAGAGAGGGTTTTTAGTTTATCCTACACCCTCGACGTGTGTTAGGATCAAGGCGAACCGTGTAACGGCTAGTGACCTTTCAATATCATTTGCTGGCAAAATCACACACAATCGCGAAATCGTCGAAGTTCAAGTCTTGGTTGATAGTGGTGCGACACATTGCTTCATCCATGAAAAAGTCCTCAATTGTAACAAGTGGGAGGCAAACCCGTTACCAAAGCCGTTTGGAGTCCAGAACGTTGACGGTACCATTAACGTGGCAGGACGAATTACTCATGGCATATACTTGCCATTAGTGGTGGGACAAAGAGTCCACTATGAACTGTTTTACGTGACCAACCTCGGTCGAGACGCCATCATCCTAGGAATGACTTGGTTGAAGAAACACAATCCCTCGATAGACTGGAAGACCAAATGCATACAATTCAAAGACGGCAATAAGGTCCATTGTGAAGATCCCCTCACAATCAAGATCATTCAAGCAATCAAGCGGATGCAGCCGCCAGATAAACAGTTCACAACAGCCGACAAACCCGCATCAAATTTGTTGACAAAGAAACATTCATCCATGGTAGAAGAAGTCGAGGAAGTTCCGAACTACGTCGGAGAGAAGCTTCCTTCAGACGCCGTCCACATTATGGAACCAATAGTCCAACCCCAAGAAGGAATTGTGGAGGTCCATAGTCCTCCCACAATGCATAAGGAAGTGCATGCAGATACGACACCAACTGCAGACTATATTACACCTTCAAAGATCTCGGTCACTCCAGAATGGGTAGCCGAACAGGAAGAGTCGCTCTATTGGGCTAAGGACTACCTATGGCACGAAGAGACCATTGAAGAAGCAATAGCGGGAGGCGAAGATCTCATCTACATCCGGGTCAAACACAACATGTCTCAACAAGTGGCCGAAGCGCAGCACAAGGAAAAACCGAACAAACTATTGAAGACATCGTACCAGCTGAATTCTTGGGATTCCGATTTGTGTTTGAGAAGCACGCATCAGAACGACTACCAGAACGAAAGAAATGGGATCACGCGATAGACCTTGTACCGGGAGCAGAAATGAAGAACTGCAAAGTTTACCCGCTGTCACAACCAGAACAGGTCGAACTCAACAACTTCATTACGGAACACCTACGGAAAGGGTACATACGACCCTCGAAATCCCCAATGGCTTCTCCATTCTTCTTTGTCAAGAAGAAGGATGGCTCATTACGACCAATACAAGACTACCGAATCCTGAACACCATGACAAAGAAGAACACATACCCACTACCGTTGATTCCGGAACTTATTGACAAACTCAAAGGAGCAAAGATATTCACCAAACTGGACGTACGATGGGGATACAACAATGTACGCATCAAGGAGGGCGACGAGTGGAAGGCAGCATTCAAGACCAACCTCGGCCTGTTCGAGCCAACAGTCATGTTCTTTGGACTTACCAATTCACCAGCAACGTTCCAATCCATGATGAACGAGATCTTTGCAGATCTTATTGACACAGGGCATGTAGTAGTTTACATGGACGACATCCTCATCTTTACCGAAAACCGGCCAACGCATGACATCCTCATCAAACAGGTGTTACAACGGCTGAAAGACAACGACCTGTTCCTGAAACCGGAGAAATTCATGTTCCAACAATCACGCATTGAATACCTCGGGCTCATTGTGTCTTACAACAACCTAGCAATGGACCCGGGTAAGGTCTACGCAGTGGCCGATTGGCCAATACCTTGTAAAGTCAAAGAAGTCCAATCATTCCTTGGATTTGCCAACTTCTATCAACGGTTTATCCCCAACTTTTCCGACATTGCACAACCATTGTACCACCTGACCAAGAAAACAACTGTATGGGACTGGACGGTGGCTGACACGGAGACAGGGCTCGACGTGACAAACAGAGACACGATGTGGATGACGACGAGGAGGTGGTGGCAGGCGTGAAGCACAATGCGTTCACCAGCTATCAAACTTATTCAGAAAGCTAGCCCAGTAAAGACCAAGTTAGCATTGATACTACTCGCTATGTAGTACAAGAGGGGTGTTGCTTACCTAGCCCAGTAAAGACCAAGAGGTCGAGATGAGGGCTAGGAGCGTACATGTAGCTGCTTATATAGACTTCAGGGGCCTGCGCACAGACCATGTTAAGGGCAGGCTTTGCAAGAAGCCGTGTGAACGAAGAACAAAAGAACTACCTAAAGGAGAACAATAGCTATTGTCTAGACCTTGCCAAGAACTCTACCCGTGAGAGAATCTATCTAAAAGGAGACCAACTATTGTATTCCATTCCCACACCTGTGAGAACATCCTTCCATAAAGAGAACAATAGGGAAAGAACAATAAGGAGCCCATGTGGACGGTATCTATGACGTCAAACCCTAGCTATGGGCTGAGCCATGTGCTTGTAGCCATGTGGTCTTACTTAAGCTAAGTCACATGCCAGTGTGACGTAGTAGCAAGTAATGTGACCGTGTGGAGCGTCTAAGCCACGTGATACGGGCGCTTAATAGACGTGCAAAGGGAGTTTATGCAGAGAGAATTGAAACTAGGTTGTAGCCCGGAGTTTTACAGATAAAAACAAGAGGTAAATTGCGAAAATTAAGGGCTAGTCAGGCCATCCATGACAGTGGCCTGTCAAACTGCCTTTGACGAATTGAAGAGAGTCTTCTGCAGTGCACCACTACTCAAGATGCCAGATGCAGGCAAACCATTCCGAGTGGAAACCGACGCATCTAGTTATGCAACAGGGGCAGTGCT